>JAIPRL010004654.1:0-36542 GCA_025469235.1 Pemphigus obesinymphae | reverse complement strand
CGATATGACGATACGAACGATTTGTTATCAATGAACGATACCGTTCATTTATTATGAACTAGTTCATATCGTTCACCAAAGAGAATAGTTCATTTGGACTCGTTCGTTCATGAACTACACATCTCTAGTAGTAGTATTGTCAAGATGTCGGAGGCTGTAGTTTGCGTTGGTGTTGTTATTATTTGTCATTTGTTGGGCCGGGAGTTGGAAAAAAGAAAAACTAGAAAGAAGAAAAGAATTGAAGTCAGTGATTGGATTGCTAGACGAGAGAAACATGGCGCACCCAGTACACGAATAAAAGAGTTAAAAGACAAAGACACTGCAGCGGGGCCACTAAAATTTTCTAGGAACGAAGAATTTTAAAGAAAATTTGATGGATATCCTATTAACAGATGATAACTCGTTAATTCAATTGAATTGAACAGTATTAATATTAGCAACACGTCCGAGCGAGTGACTAGGCGACTGGTGCAATCGGACTTTGTTTGCTTTGCTGACGCGCGGCGAGTAAATTCGCCCGGTGCAATCGAGCCTTTACAAAGTGATATAATAATATTCTCTCGGACGATTACCTACAGCGTCGGGGCTAACGGCCGTCTGTTAATGAACGCGGGCGAGTGACGAGGAGCAGACAGGGACAGGGATTTAGAGTGAGCGAGAGAGAAAGTGGAGAAATGACAGATAATATATTATATGCATACATAGGAGAGCGAGAGAAGAATGAGGTTGTCTTCCAAATATATGTGTATATATGATACAAGCGACCTTTGTGTAAATATAAAAGACGTCCGCCAGATGCCAAGAAATATCAGTGACGGCTAGAAAAATGTAATTTAAAAAAAAAAAAAAAAAAAAAAAAACAAACAACAACAACAACAACCTTAAGCTTCCCGACTCTTTAATTTATTCGGTTACATTTCCATACTGAATAGATGTAGCAGACGACCGACGTCTTTGCCAACACCGTGTGACGTGTCACACTCCGTCTCGCAATCGTCACACCGTCTCCCGTGAGATTTACTCTGGCGCACATTATTATTGATACACGGCCAGATGCGCCCGAAGTGTATCCCTGCTGCAGTTAGTCGGTGTACACTGGATTCGACAACAGGGACGACAACAGGTCGGAGGGGGTTATCGGGTTGTCGGGTCTTTGAACCCGAACCGTACGTGTAATTCGGCGTTTTTCCCAAGCGAAAACTGGTATTCGGCAACCGTGCACGGAGATAATGATATCGTCGGTGCCACGAAAACGCCTCCAACGTGCTAAAATACGATTTTTCGGGAGATAATAAAAAAAACAACAAACGAATCGCTAAAAAACAACAGAAACAAATTTATATTTTGTAGAAATGTGTTAACCTTTTATATAAATGGAGGATAAAACACAATAATTACGGAAATGTTCAAGTATTTGTAATTATTTCACCGCATAAGAGATTAGGTGTATCCTATACAGATTTACCGTCGCGTTTCAATACACCTCCTTTGCAATTTTGCCCACGTATTTAATCACATCGGAGGTATATTGTAACTATAACAAATACGATGTTTTTCATTTATTCTATAACGATATGACAAGGGAGGTTTTATCGTGTAGGTTATTTTTTTCTGAATCTAGTGATACCAAAATCTTAAAATCGTAAATTTGACACATCGGAGGTTTTTTGGGTGGCAACGACGATATATGACTGTATACAGGCGTTTAGGTTATCTGCGGTTTCGGTTAAAATTTTTGCTTCAATTTCACGTAAACGGTAGGTACTCCTTATAACGCGGTTACATATTTTTTTTTTTTAATCCACTTCTCTTTATTAAAATACAAGATATTCATATTACAAAAAACAATATTTTTTCATAGTTTTTAGTAAAAACATGACGATTATTACGATGAAATACTACTATTGAGAGAGGACGTCGTACACCCGATTTTCAAGGGGTTTTGTATAGGAATTTTTATGACATTTTAAGAAAAATGTAAACCCAACAATTTGAATATATTTAAATATATTTTAAAAGTAATTTCAAAATAGTCTTGTGTCAATACCGCTTTTCTATTGTTGTGTAAGTGCGAAATTTGTTTAAAAAAAAAAAAATGCATTATACGCATTTTTCATTTTTAACAACTTGAAAATATCGTAGAAAAATGAAATAAAAAATATATTATAAAAAACACAATTTTTAGCGACCTACGTAGTTGAATTTTGATATGTGCATTTTTAGTTTTTACACGTTTTACGAGTTGTTAAAAATCAATTTTTTTCCGATTTTTGTCAATAACTATAAATCTTAAAAAAATCAATATATCAATAAGAGATTACGTAGGTCACTAGATAATATTATTAGCTATGATTTATTTATTGTTTCGTGTTTATAATATGTTTGTAAGTTGATAAAAATTTACAAATGAAAAGGTTCGACGTCCGCTTAACAATCGTCGAAAAAAATATTAAAAAGGTGATTTAAGCGTTATACCACTATGACTCAAAGGGTTGAAATATATTTAAAACATCTACGCGTCACGCTCTATTGCCATATTTTTTTTAGAAAATTACAGTTTATACAAATTGATAAACGTTAAACGGGTCTTTGCAAAGAAGCGATTTGCATGCAATTCCGTATCAAAACTATTTTTAGTGTTATCGAATCATGAAAAAGAAAAAAAAAACAATATCTCTTTTTGGCGCTATTACAATATGTTGGTCAGATTGATAATACGGTAAATTTTGATCATTGAAAATTTCAATATTTTTCAATATACCATCCAGGTTTCTTAAAATACGAGTAATATATACACATATATTGGGAAACGTATATAAAATTAGATTTTTCGATTTTCGATTAACGATTTGTTTTCAAAATTTTTATAGGTGTTCGCTTAATTCTCATTTAATGTATTAGTGTGAATTAGGATCTAGATGCACGAGAAAAAATTCTCGATCGCAACTACAGAATAATAATAATAATAATAATAATATACAAACAGTATTTTAACAGACTTCAAGCGTACTTTCGGATATCGTTTCTCGGCATCTGACGTCATTCAACCGTAACCGGTTACCGGTATCAAAACGCGAACTTTTAATGCGCAATCGTATTAATTTTCTCAAAACGCTTGTCGCACGTAGATTTTCCGGTGGATTCGAATTGTTTGCAATTTATGTTTACCGCGGAGAAAAAAAAATTTACGACGTTTGAGAAATTTTGAACGCCGTTGTGCGTCGATATGTTCACAAACATGTAAAGAAATTTGAAAAAAATAAATAAAAAATAATAAAAAATACAATATTTTCAATATGGATAACTTGAGAATAAAATATGTGGTTGTTTTCGCCGGTCGTTTGTGCGGTGTTTTTCGGCAGAAATCGTGATTTGTGAATGTTCAATATTATATATTATGTACGTATTGCACACACGTATATATGTATACGAACACGGTTCGATAAACGGAAAATGCAGTCTTGGGCACGTTACTTTTTAAAAGTAATACAGTTACAATTACTCGTTACATTCCTAAAATCTAGTGACGTGACATTACATTTTCATTGCCAACATTTTTCATGTAACGAAATTACTTTACACTTTTCAAGTTAAAAAGTAATGCGTTAGGTACTATATATTGATTGAAATTCCTTTTGTTTGCAAATCACCTGATCTCAAGATAAGTACACGTGATAAGTAGTATATAAGTGAATTACCAATTAATTATAATAAAAAAAAAAACGCGAATTTAATATTTTTGATATCTCTATTTTAATATTGTCAATTCTCAAATGTCGATACGACCGAACACTTCTCGAAACGACAATGACACGATTAAAACGGATTGATCGAAAAGTGAAATGTGGCATACACAACGGCCCGAAACCGAAAACTAACAATTTTTTTTTTTTTAATCATCATTTAGTGGACAATAAGCTTATAATGTGGGATTTTTATAATTTTTAGTGTTTGTATATGATTATAATTTCTAGCGTATTGGGCAAAATACAGTTTTTCTTTATCGGTACGTACACGCGCAGGTTCCTCAGATATGGAAAAACCCACGATAGGTACACATATATTAATACATAATAATAAATTATAAAATGTAATTTTTTTTCCAAAGTAACGCGCGTTTCAATTATTAATGTTATTTTTTAAAAGTGACGAAATTACTTATATGATATTACTCATACACAAATGTAATTAAATTACCTACGTGATTTCGTTACAGTATAAAGTGATTTTCATTTACAGTGATGTTCAAAATATACTTTACTGCTCAACACCGGGAAAATGCATTCGGAATCAACCGTGTGACGGGACGGGATAATATTCAGAGTACCGGGGCGGATTTACGGGGAGATGGTGTCTCACCCGCACCCCCTTCACGAGAAAGGAAGTATTTCGTAATATTTAGTCGGTGACTATAATATAAACCGTTGGACGTTTAATCGGTATCGGCGTAGAATCAGAAAAAACCGTCGATGACCCTTTTATCTTTTTTGCTTATTTATTTACGTCTCTTCGAAGGAAGTATATTGGATAATTTAGACGGTACACCGTAGTAGATTGTTCGGTAGATTCAGTCCGAAAAAACTCGATGACCCTTTTTTTTTTTTTTGCTCATTTACATTTTATTCAAAAAAAAAAAATAAAAAAAAATATGGTATTTCGTCGGTATTTTCGGGGTGACGGGGGACACGTCCCCACGCCACCGTATTATACAATGTATTATTTATGTACATGCCTATATATACATACGTAACGTATAGTATATATATATGTATATATATATGTATGTATATATATATATATATGTATATATACCTTATACGCCAAAAGGACCGAGACGAAAAGATAAATTGTTTTGCGAAAAGGGGGAAAAAAAATAAAGCGACCGCCGTAAAGGGTGTCGGAGTATCATTGTAAAACCAATACGATGTGTGTATATAAGACGTTTCGCTTCTGGTCGGATGAATACGCACACGCGGACAGACATCCGCACGCGTTCGGATCGGATCTTATGTCTTTTCACACACGTGCACGATAATACATTAAATACGCACACACACACACACACACACATGTCACGTGGGCTCAGTACGAAAACGTTTATAAATCGTTTTTATACATTATTATAGCATTTGTCCGGCAGAGACATGTTCTCGTGTACATGATATGAAATAGTATTTTATTCCTCCATGACGATTTCGCCACGTGAAAACGACACCGACTTGGAGTGCTCGGCGTACTCTGCGCACTCGAGACACTTGCGAGGAGGTCGGCAAATTTTACGGGTAAATGTAAATTTACGTACATTTTACCCATGTTTTTTTTATACCGTACTTGAATATGATCGGATGACCCCTAATCATTTTAACCGATCGTTTTTATTTAGTCTCGCAAAGTGTATAACGCATGATGAATATAATAACAAAATCGATAAAATGTCCTTTCCCCGTGAAGAAATTTAGAGTAGATAGTTAAAATGAAAAAAAAAAAAAAACAGAAAAGATTTTCGTTTTTATACGTATAAATTACGATTTAAGTGGAAAGAAGTGTCAGGTATTCTGTGTGATAAAAGAATCCCTGTTAGGTTAAAAGGTAAATTTTATAAGACGGTGGTGAGACCTGCAATGATGTATGGAACGGAATGTTGCGCGGTAGATTGAAAGATAGAACAGAGAATGAGTGTCGCTGAGATGTATTAAGGAGGGATGAGACTGAGGCGGTAAGATTAGTAAGTTAAATGCATGTTGTTGGTAAGAGGGGGAGAGGAAGACCGAAAAAGAGATGGGGGGATGTGATGGCGAGTGATATGAGGAAGGTGGGAGTAAGTGAAGAAGATGCGGGAGATAGAGTTAAGTGGAAGTGTAGGACCAGGGTGGCCGACCCTAAATAGTTGGGAGAGAAAGCGAAGGAGAAAAAGAAGAAGAAGAAGACATAAAATATGAAATTATTGCTTTATATCGAAGTCCAATTAATAATTTTAATGATCTTATTAGTAATTTTATACGTATAAATTACTAAATAATTGTCAAAAACAATGGTCGATGAGATTATTATGAAATAACATAGAAAATTCAAAAAATATAGGTTTGTACCTATATATGTATAAAAAATGTACTAATTTACAGAGTTATACGTAAATGTACGTACATTTTACCGGTAAATTCCATATCTCTAAGTCTATACTTCTTCTTACAGAAGATTCCTGTATATTAACATATTTAAGTACTTACTACATATTCAATAAACTAAAAAATATGTAAACTAGTACCTATAAATGGAACCTTTTCGTACTAAATTATAAGAGAAAATCGTCGATTTTTCATTCTACCGTTTAATTTGTTTATTTATTAGTCGAAACCATTTTATGATAAAAATGCTGCAAATTAAATTTTATCAATATTGATATGACACGAATATGGAACACTATAAAATCACGACGAATCGCGGTCTTAGAGTAAAAAAGTTCTATGTCAAAACATGCAATTGTTCAGGAGAGCGTTTTTAAGGTTTGATTTCGAACATTTCTTCATCACGTAGAACAAAATATCTTCCATAATTAATATAAAAAATTCAATCGAGTTTTCTTTTACAATATACCATGTAAATTAATATACAATATATATAATAATATTACCTTTATGCCTGAATAAATGTATTAAAAATAAAAAACAAAAAAGAACCGTTTAGAGTGAAAAAGTTCTATATAAATAACCGTTTTACTCTCAATGTATTTAATATTTAATACGATAGAACTTTTTTACTCTATATTAAATTTTATAATTTTGATCAGTGAGATAAACATTTTAAAATAAAATATGTATTATGTACAATTTAGTAAATCGCTTTTTTGTGAAGTCAAAAGATTGGTACGTACGACGACGCATCACGATCTAAGACTTATCTTATATATTTTAGGCACTTTATTCACTCTAAATAAATTATTCGTCACTCTTTATAGAACCTTTTTACTCTCAAGCAAAAATTAAGAATAAAAAGGTTCTACATCGTAAAAGTCAAATTAATACATTTTTGAATTTCAAAGACATACTCGTAGAACCTTTTTGCTTTGTGTATCTCATTCATTATTAGTCGGATTTAAATAATTTATAGCTTAAAACACGCACCATTTAAAGTTTAATATGAATATACAAAAAAGTCAAAATCGAAAAACTGACATAGAACCTTCTTACTGTGTGGTCTCAAAATATTAATTAGTACTAATAATTCCATTCAGGGACAAACATTTCAGGGTCATTTTTAAATGTTTATGTTAATTTATTATATAAATGATTGATATAGTATAAAACTATATAATATTAATATACAATTTTGTGAATACATTTCAGATATAGATTATATAATAAATAATAGTATAAGTTACTTAAGACCAACAAAATAATATTCTAAACAAAAAAAATTACCTATACTTCACCTATAGATAGGTCGGTATATGTATATATAATTGAATATCATATTTAGGTATTCAAATTCACGTTATAGGTACTTATTATAAATTATAATGTAATAAATCATACAGGTATTCGTATAATTTGTTATAAATTAAGTAACAACGATAAATTTAAATTGACAATTTATACAGGTATAATAATTATTGTATACTATTATGTATAGATAGGTAATAGAAATTCGATTACAATAATTTGCAGTTATCTTTTTGAGTAATTCGAAAACTAATTTTAGATATTTTATAACAATAGTCAATACCCGACTAAATCATTTTAAATATAATATAGACGTCCGTGTAACGTGTATTTTACGTATTTATATACAAATTCATTGTAACACCATAAAATAAAATAGTATCTTCATTTGTGAGTAACATTTATCCTACTTTGTTTTGGTTTGGTTTTTAATCTCGCGAGAATATTTTAAATAACTTAAAAATTTTCAAGTCTGGTCACCAAATTTCTTATTTATCTCGAATTTTGGATAATAGTCCCCTTGCGTTCGCCCCCGATTCCGTTGTTTAGTGGTTTATAACGCTGCGAGATATCCCACGTTGATATAAAATTGTATCTTTTTTAGTGCGATTGATGAGGATAGAACCTTTTCATATACTGACGGTAAGTATTATCAATTCATAGTTCGGTTCAATTAATGGTTATTTTTAAAATATATGCTTTTATCTTTTATTTTTGAGCGATTAAGAACTTTTATTCATCTGAAATTTGGCAATATTGATCGTATAAGTTTGATTTTTAGCTTAAAAGTTGCGCATTGTTATATGCATTTCTGTAAAAGAGTGAATTTTGAAAAAATATGATTTAAAACCTTTTCATACTTATTCCACGGAGTCGTGTATAGTTCATCTGATCGCAGTACAGTGCAAAGCCGTAGCATAGGTTCATCGACGCACCTGACCATACAATAATTTTACGACAATTTCTTTGTTAATGACATATAATTTTTACTTTTTTGCTTTTTCGGGGGGGGGGGGGGCGTTGTGATAATAATTAATGATACGTAGAAAAAAAAATGGCAACACTATTTTTGGGACCCAAAAATACATAAATGTCGACCAATTGATATCCACGATTTTTGCGTCCCCTTTTTGTTTGTTGCTCTTCCGGCCTGGCCCAGTTACAACAAGCCTCTCTAGATTACAGTAAAGCCGGTTCAGGGTGAAATCACGTAAAAAAAATGATTAATTATTTTAATAACATCTAATTTAGTCATTGCCATCGAATATTTGCTGGTCGGTTTTTACTCAGGACGGAAAATAAATGGATAATATCCAGTCTAATTTTACCGAAGTCTCGTCTGGGGTTCTCCAAACTGAACACATCTAAATTCACATTTAGTCTGCTCTATTCCACTCTACTGCAACTGACCATATTATAGCGAGGTAAAATTTCCATTCTATTCGGATGATATCAAGAATATTCCGTAAAATAAAATCCTATCTAGTGATTGTCATATTTTGGCAAGAAGAGCTTGATATATTCAGTCATCGGGTCACACTATAATACCGGTCCGACTCTCAATCATAGTGCGTGTCAGGTAATTTCCTTTTCCAGGTCACGTTCGCCTCTTTTCTATTCATACTCTCTTAATGGACCGCAACTTTATCGATTACATTAAAAATCTCGGGATACGTTACACTTCAACGCTTTCCTTTGACCATCACATTGACATTACTGTATTGATAAAGGGTTACAAGTCTTAGACTTCATTAAATGTAACTTAAAATGGTTGCTTCTGCAAACTTACTTCGTAGACTTCTGAACTTCGCACACATTTAATGAAATATTATGTAATAGTCGTTTGGCATCCGTTTCTCGAAAAATGATCGATAAAAGATAATTTTTCAACCTAACTGGCTATGTTCTCGATTTACCCTTATTATTTCTTATGACTATTATCGTGTTCGTGATGTTCTAAATATCCTGCAAATCCTTCGTTTCACCGCATTGAAGCAGACCAAAATTTCATATAAGTTTTAATTGAATGGGCCCCTGGATGCTTCTGATTTTACCGAACGTGGCCTTTTTAATTTTCCATCTCACTTCATACGTCACCAAATTTCCTTTTTCATCCCCAATCACGCGTTGTACACTGTCCCGACCATCCCGTCCGTCGTATGCTCCGAGTCTTCAGTTCTGTGTACTAGTTGTCTAATAATCTATCCAATAATTTCATCACTTATGTTATTATATTTGTATTTTGATGGATTCCAATGCTACTATATGGCGTTTAATATTAAAACAAACGAATATAGGAAATCGGGTCGATTTTACAATAATACGACTATGTTAAAATAACAGCATAATATATTATACACGTAGATGTATCATTTTATACGATTAGTTTTTGAGAACCATAGAATATTCACCTCAAACGACCCCATATTATTATTATTTCTTATTATTTTCCAAAATAAATATAATCAATTCGAATAAAAATCGATATATGTAAATATCATTTATTTATTTGAATAATAAACGACCTAATGGGCACAGAGAACAGATGTAAATAATATATGCATAATGGGAAATTAATTATGAGTAAATAATACATTACATTATGTAAACATTTTTATAGTTTTTTAATTAAAATATTTTTTAATTGATATTTTCGAAACTTGGAAGTGTGTACAATAGTTCAATAATTTTTTATCTAAAACAAAATAGTACTTTTTTCATGTGTTTTTGGAAATTAAAAATTCAAGCCCTAAGTTTAATAATTGTATATTATATAATTTATATGACGAAAATTGCTGTGTTGAGACGCACGTGTTATAATTTATAGCTAGGGCTGGGATTTTGATGCAATTTTTTTTTCTGGTGCTTTAAAACGTAGCTCCGTAAATAGAAAATGCATTTTAGGTAATATTCATTATTTTCATGTAATTTTTATTTTGCATTTTCTTTGCAATTTTCGACAAATTTAATTATTCAAGACATTTTTAAAGTTTTATAGTATTTTTTACAAAATTGTAATTTTCTTCTTCAAACATTAAAAAATAAAATATTAGTTATCTTATAAATTATTAATATATTTCAATATGTTGAAATAATATATTACATTGTTTTAAAAAACTTCAGATTTTCAAATTTTAAATTCAGATGTCAGAATACTTATCTACTTATTCCTTTTAATATTAATACTTAAAATTCATTTTTAAAATTTTTTTATTATGACATTTTTTTTTATCCGAATCATCAAATAATTAATGTTAAATGCATTTTTATAGAGCATTTTTCGAAAAAAAAAAAAAGTCCTTTTTGAATTTTTAAGACCTTTTTTGTGATTTTATAGGCCATTAAAATCCTAGCCTCATAGTTATAATATAATGATATAATTACAATATTATACATAATAAATCCTGTATACACAGTATTATTGTGTAGTCGTCCGCCGCAGACTGTTTTAAGCTTAAATAGCGAATTAACAACAATATTATGATAATATTATGTACATACTTTCCATATATTATATGTTATACATTTTACTTTTAAAGGATTTAAAAACGTTGTTTTTTAAGGGATAAGGCGGTACTGTCAACCAAATTATAAACGTGAAAATTAAAACGTTTAATTTAGTTTGTCACATAATCTGCACTTGACACTAGGTGTATATAAAAGAACGAGCTTAGTTGTATATACAATTAATTATACATGTACGTATATTTGAAGGGTTTATATGGAAAAATCTTACTTTTAGAATTAACTACACTCGGTATAATTTGGATATAAAAAAAATTCTCATAGTACATAATAAAAAGTACCCACGACGTATGTTAAAAGAAGAAAGCGAAGGGTTTGTGTATTATATAGTTTTCCGAGCACGCAAACCGACCTTTTACGATTTTATAAGCGTTTATTCTAAAATCTAGTTTGATCGTTTTGCTCGTTTATAGCTAGTTTCAAGAAATTCAGCCTGTTATTTTCGAATATGGTAAAATTATTGAAAGTCGAAAAATCGAAATTCTTTAATAATAAAATCTGGAAAGTAAATTTGTAAAAATTAAATTTTTTTTGATTTTTATAGATACTTACATAAATACATTTGTTTACCATTTACGTGGGGGCATACTTAGTTGTTACCCGATATGCTCTACATTTTTCTTGTGACCAAAAAGGTTTAGTGCTGCAAATTTCTGCCCAGTCGACGGAAATTTGCATAAGATAAGTGGTATTAATATACGTATATAGATAATATAACAGCTGATAATGAAATAATCTAACTTTGCAATTAGCTATCGTATTACAAATCCTGTTAGAAATGTACTATACTTTTCTGGAATTAAATCTTCAGAAAATATGAATATTTTTTAGATTTTTACATTTTGAAAGTGCGTTTTTTTTTCTGGATTTTTACATTCAGTTAATGTGACTTTTCAAATTTCCAAGAGTTTTACATTTCAGAATTTCATTTTTCGACCTCGCCGTGGACTGGAGTTGATTTTAGTCTTCAGGGAATCAATATTATATATTATTGGTTAAAAATAGTATTGTTTATCAATCATTAAATGTCTGAAAATATATCGTACTTTATTTAGCTGTTGAAACTTTAAATTTATATTATGTTATACACATTCAACTTCGAGTTTTGACGGAAATTACAAGTTTACTGATTGAAAATATATTTTCATAGCTTTTACTGTACAAAATATCTATACATTCATATTACGTGTTATATACGTGTTATTTAAGTTATTAAATATCCGAAACATATCGGAATCAAACTGATGTCTTAATCTAAATCTAAATTCACATCGAAACCGTCAACTTCGTAGGTTGAAAAATCCTAATCGACTCTTTCTATCAAAAATAATAATTATAGGTATGGTAAGAAACACTTTTAAATTATCGTTTAATCCATGCATATAATTATAGGTATGGTAAGAAACACTTTTAAATTATCGTTTAATCCATGCATATATTCATTGTATTTTCATTATATTTTAGACGAATATAATATGATAATGGGAGTAATTATTATCACAGACATCACAGAACAAACGACTGGGAATTTTTTTTCTCATTAAGGCCTTTTTTTTTTTTTTTTTTGTACTTATTCGATGTGGTTAGCGTAGTTCGAAGTGCAGTCCATTTACTAATGCTGTCTATGTCGGATGTGCCTAAATCATTTTGTCTTACACATTTATATTATTGTGATTAGATATATCTATACAAATATTTGTATTTATAATAGAATTGAATGGTTTGAGGTCAAAAATATATTTTAACTTTTAAGTATTACACTCCATCGTATGGTCACATGCATTTATGACCGTATTAGTTTAATCACTCGTATATCGTCAAAACACTTCAACTGAGTTGTGTCACGATCTTAGGATATTTATTTTATTTTCGAAAAATATTGATATTCGCAGTATTAAAATCGTGGTTTTGGACTAAATATTACATACTTTGAAATTATTTATACGGTGATATATTATAGCTATAATATACACACAATTACCAGTAAGGGTTGGAAATACTTTGCTCGCCGGGTAACATACCGGTAGTGGATTTATTGAATTTGAAAGGCAATGGTAGTTAAATTATTTATTTCTATAAAACGACAGTTTTGAGCGGGGCTCCGGTGTAATAATTAAAGAGAAAAAAGAAACTAGGTGACCATGACAATTTAATTTGTTAGTTTGTTGTTTTCCCCATATTTATAAAATATTTCCATCATTAAAGGTAGTTTTCTTTAAGCTTGAGAAAGCTACTAGAAAAATACAGTAAATAAGTAAATACCTCTTCAAAATACTAACTGAAACCGGTCATATAGCTCTTCATTCCAAAACACTTTCTAGTCAAAAAGTTGCTCACAGAACAAATTAAATAAACACGTAAACATAAATTTAAATCCAATAGATTTATTACTCCGCTCAAAATCTAAAAAAGTCGAACATAATATGGGTACTTACTAAAACGTTATTTTATATTTATTTAGGTTTTTTTTTCGTTTAATTTGTATTTCTGCAAAATACACGTTCTGTGACTATATTATGTTCTTCGATTCTGCAGTCTTTGGCGTTTCGGGAAAATATATTTTATTAATAATCATCACCTCAATCTTTCAACAGCCGTGTCTAATTAGAAGATAATAACCATCAAGAGTTATATCCATTATTAAATAATGTAAATATAAACAATAGTTTCGTCGTTAATAAATTTGTATGCAATAATTATTGATTATTGCTTCAGAAAGACTCGGATAGTTAATTTTTTCAGAAATATTATAGTTAAATACCTAATTTAAAATATTAAATGAATATTTTTCATTTATTTATATTTAAACTTTTTTCAACTTCCAGCTAATACCTAATAAACATTTTATTTAAAAAGCCAATTAAAAAAAAAATATATATCAAAAATCTTTGTATATTATATACATAATATACTTATCGATTTTCTAACGTGAATTATTAATGAATAATTCCCCGATTGTTATACTAATTAATACTACAAGAAAAAGTGACACAACTTAAAAATTGAAAATGTTGGTCAATTACTAATGTTTCAAAATAAGTAAAAAAAGGCAACAAAGTGTGTTAATTATAGAATTTTTATTTAAAAATTAACTGTGAAAAAATGATAATTTAAACAAATTAATAGTTAGTTAATAGCAAAAATAATTAACTAGCCGAGTTAAAAAGTTAGAATAAGGATAATTTTTTTCACTTTTGTGACTATCTACTTTATGCTCATATTTAATATTATTATGCATATATACTTGATGTATTCAAATATGAAGAAGTTATATTGTATTATTTTTCACTCAAAACATTATGTTTACTTAACTTAAAAAGTCATTCTATTTTACATTGTACACAAGAAGAACAGGCCAAGCTCTATATTGGAACTTAAACAAGTAATTCGTATTAAAATTATAATCTTTAAACGTACCGTAAAACTGGGTGATTAAGATCAGTGATTTACATTTTTTATAACAAGTAAATGAAAATAGATAAAAAAATAATGATAATTTTCTTTTCATTTTGTGAAAAACTTCAAATCATGATAATCACAATTTAAAGTAGGTAAGTACGATTTTACAATATATAGTATTTTAAAAGACGTTTACATAATATCTAAAATATGAAATAAATACTTTTTTAGTAGACGATTTATTTATAATTGTTTTAAATACATAATGAAAGAATTAAAATAATGAAAATATTGTTGTTATTTGGGTGAACATATTTGTTTTAAATATAAAAGCTCCTATTTTATTTATTGTTACTTATATTTTGTTATTTTCATTCTTACAAACATTTATATCAATTATTTGACTAAATAACTTAAAAGACCACTATATAATTATAATGTATAGTGTACAATGTATAGGAACGAAAGGCCGTTTAACTTTGAATTTTGACTAAACCACTAATACTCTAATTTATTATTCACCGTGTAATCTATTTTAATTTAATTATATTTTTATTTTATATTTGCTCATTCTAGTATAAAATGAATAAATTTATTTCTACTTACATACCTATTATTACGATTAAGATTATTAGCCGATAAATTGTGAAAACTAGATATAACGCTTTTATTAAAAGAATTTAAAAAATAAGAAAATGTTTTACATAAAGCTATTCTATTTATTTTCAATAGTTACCTACTTAAATTATAGCATATGAATTACAAATATATAGAGTGGAAATTAATTTGTGAATGTTCAAAAACATTTTAATGTTATTCAATATTGACCGTAATCCTCTTAGCATGAACTCATATTAAATTTATATAATCTAAAATAAGCAGCTGACCCAAAATGTTCATCCCCTCTTCACAGTTAAGTAAAATTAGTGCCGCTATTAGTGTGTCTAACACACAATGATGTACACGAATTGAATGAATAGTGATCAAACAATATTATAAATCAAATAATATTTGAAATTTCTTTGGTTTTCAATTACAAAAAAAAAAAAAAAAATCAATATCTAAATGATTATCTAAAATATTTTCTAAAATTGACCCCGTTGACCCGGTTTTATATAGTACATCTTTAAGTTTGAACACATCATCGCCATGGTGTTTATGTGACGAGTTTCAACATTCAATATCGAAGTTCATGATATATACATAAAGTCAGAAATCACGACGATAAAACGCCGGGGTACAACCTATACACACGATGTATATATAGATGAATTATATTTTAACGTTTGTTATATTACGAACGACAGGATAATACAGTATAACAGGGACCGAAGGACATTTAGGGACAAAATTATCGTACTTTTTGAGTATATCCACGCGATCCCAAGTCGTGTATACATATTATTATAAAACGAACGTTATCCGCGCATATTATGTACGATGTACAATGACATATATGTATAATTTTGGTTGATTATGCGTTGTCATAATATAATAATTAGTGATGCACAAAGCAAGACCAAGACCAAGACCATGGCAGTCTTGGTCTTGGTCTTGGTCGTGTTAACTCAATCCTGGTCTTGGTCTTGGTCTTGCAAAATTCTTGCAGCCTTGATTTTTTTTTTTTTTACCGGTTATAAATAAGAATAAATAATTTATTTATACGTACACAAGGGGGGATACAGGGAGTAATGGGGGTAATACCCCCTCTCCGTTCACAAAAAATAATTGGGTAGGTATCTGTGTAGTTGACTGTTTTCGATAACACCGAACTTTCGAGAAATAGTAGAATATCTGTTTACCCATATATTCGACAAACGATAATCATTTCCGAAAATATTACAATAGGATATTGATGGTTGCTTTACGAGAAATCTGTAGATTTGGCGCGGAATTATAAACAATGTATACCAAGAAAAAAAATGTAATAAATAACGTATTTAATTCATTAATTTTTATTTTATTTAAAAGCAAGACTTGCAAGAGTCTTGCAGTCAAGTCTTGATCTTGGTCTCGGTCTTGGTCTTGCATACATTTTTATTTCAGTCTTGCTATGAAATAGTAAAATCTTGGTCCTGGTCTTGCTAGAAATGCATGACCAAGACCAAGACCGAATTTGCCCATCACTAATAATAATATGTCCGCACGATAACATTTTTGATTAAATGTGTACAGGTACGAGTGCATTATTCCGTTTTGAAATATACCGGTCCGAGCACATATATATATATATATATATACATATATATACCGATTTTTTTTCCGAGTTAGTTTTGCCAAAACAATCCGAACAATGCATTTTCATCGCGCGTTCGTCCTGTCGGTAAACGTGTTCCAATTACAATATGCCGTTCGGACGTTTAAAGCGGCAGAAAAATGCATTAATTTTTGTTTTTTCACGTAAGCTGCAAATGTCGGGGTTTATTTCAATTTATGGTCCGTTTGTTTAAAATTTTTTTTCCATTATTATTACAATATATATTGATTCGCTAATATTATATAGACGTGTTTTTCAACGTAAATTCAAATCAATTTCACTCGAGTGTCGAACAATCAAAACTCCAACGATAATAATAATAATAATAATAATAATAATAATAATACCCACTATTGCGGTCTTCGGGCGTTGTAATAATCTTTAAACCATAACGTCAATAGTATAAAACACTGGATGTGAATATAAAATGCGGTACGATAAGAATATTATTGTTCCGCAGGCTGCAGCAATATTATTTAAATCGTATTTTACGAACAAAAATGACGTCTACAGTTATTGATCTTACGGACTAAACGAAAAATGCGCATTTTCACTAACATTTTAGAAAATATAGATCAAATTCTAAATTTATCGATTTGACGCACCCGAAGAATTTTATAAAATACCTATACATTTAAATAACTGACAATATCATGATTTAACTATATGCTATTGACTTCATTATGGTTGGATTTTTATTTTTGAAAAATATGTTTTTAAACGCACTATTGTTTTTTGCAGTTCAATTTCAATATACCATATCGATTTTTCGAGAAAGTAAAACGTTTAAAAAATATTAATATTTATTATTGTATACACGGAAAATAACTGATAAATAATTGATAATATGAGCTGTAGTCTATTTTCAAATCGCCCAATTCTATAACTAATAATTATTATTGAAACGTTTTGTATAAGGTGCGAAAACCGTCAAAACAGTTGATTTTACTTCATGATTTTAAAATCAATATTAAATCAATACTTATATTGTTATTAGTTAATAATATAGTAAGAAAGATCGAGGATATATTTTTTACTTTAATATAGCTAAGGTTCTTATAGCTTTCAAATTTGTTGTTTTTAGATGTATAACGAATAAACTACAACTGGAATATAATATATTTTAAACTTTTAAGCTTTGAAATCTTTTTAACTGTTCCTCAATAAATAAGCAAAAACGAATTCAGCAAAATATAACTTCTTCATGTATATGTACTGATCACGTGTAATATCGTGGAACGGGCGAGTCGAAAATCAATCATTTCATCCGTATAATATACAAAATGTAATAATCAAGGTCGCAGAGTTAAATAAATTAAGATCGAGGATATATTTTTTACTTTAATATAGCAAAGGTCACACAATTCGCCATAGGATAAATGATCGAAAATTCAAAATGCAGGATATATTAGTTTGATATCTGGACATATCTGATATTCGAAAGTACCTACTTAAAAATTATTCTCATGATCCTTATGAATTGTCGATAATAATTCCATTTCAAAAACTACTTACAAATAAAATTCAAAATTGACATTATTTTCTTTGTTTACATGTTATTCTTTAGTTTTTTTTTAATACCTACCTATAATAGAAATCATAGCTTGTTTTATTATAGATATTGGTAACAATTAATAACGGTACGATAATATTGTAAGTCTCGAATTTTCATTTTTTATTTTTCGACCAATTTTCAAAATATTCGATTATATATGTTTTATATTTTATTATATGATATATTTTGAATCCTTATAGCTTTCAAGTTTGTCGTTTTTAGACATCTACCGAATAAACTACAACTAGAATATAATATATTTTAAACTTTTTTTAAACTTTGAAATCTTTTTAACTGTACCTCGATAAATAAGCAAAAACTAATTCAGCAAAATATAACTTCTTCGTGCAGGATTATAGTAATAAAACTAGATATATTATTTAAAAGTTCCTTTCTTATCCATGTTTAATTTATCTCGAAAAAAGCCTACGTTATTTGGACCGAATTTGAAATATAAAAATAATAACCGTTGAATAATATAAACGATACGGATACCGACCATTATTTCGATTTTGAGTATTTTTACACGTTATGCGTTATACTTTCGGGACGTTTAGAGAATGAATGCAAAAAACAAAATTTTGGAAATTTATCCTCGTGGCTGATTTTGAAAATAGACAAAAAAAAAAAACTTCGTTTACAGCGACACGTTTTGGTAACATTTTCAGAGTACGACGTTTTGTTTATTGTACACCGTAATAATGATTAATACTGGTAAAATATACCGACACATGTATAGTTTCATGGGGGGAGAAAAAAAACATTTCCCCGTTAAATAACATATAATATACACGTTACAGCACGCACGCGGAGTAGTTTACATGCCCGAGTTAACGAAAATATGCGAGCATATCATACAATTATATATATATATATATACCGTGTCCTGCCGCAGGAACGATATCCTTCGAATACTGCACACCGATCCTGCTAGAAAATATTTCATTAAATAATCTCCTCGGTCCCGAGATACTCATAACGAATTCCATTTGCCTCTCTCGAATTATACGTGTAAATACCTACTTTTTTTTTCTCCACCATACACCATGAAATCGATAACTTATTTAGTCCGCATTATTGCGATGCCGAAATAATATATATATATAGACTCGACGATGATGGTCAAGGGCGTCGAGCGTGTATATTGCATAACAATATATGATTGATATCATTAACGGTAATGATAACGATGATAATAATAATAAATAAAATAGTGATAATAATAATAATAATAATAATAATAAAAGTCAAGATGGTAGGGTTGGCCGTGTGCCGCAGAGGACGCGATCGGACAGCGCGATAAATCGAATTGCCAAAAGCTTACGCACAAAACACACACACACACACACTTTCGCGTTACAACAACAATATAAAAGAGCTGCCAGCGATGAGTATATATTTGAAGAAAAAATTTTGGAAAAAACGACTAAATATATTGAAAAAGTAACTTTAAGTGTTTTTCTAATAGTTTATTTTTAATTCTGTAATTTTTAACCAAACAATTAAAAAAAAAAAAAAAATGCACTTCGCAAGTCGGGGGTCAGTATAGGGTTGAAAGCACTCGCTTATCAGACGGGATACTACTCTTGGCGAATGAATTGCATATGATAAATCATTGTTTTCGATAAACGATTCTGAGAGGAGCATTGCAGGTGATAATATACATAACGTTCATTTTGGCGAAATCGTATTTTGGCCGTTTTCACGTCATTTTTCTGTAGTTTTTCTCCTACCGCAGTTTATCGAAAATGACCAAAAATCGAAAAATCTTTAAAGTACAAACTAGATGAAATTCGCTACGGGAAAATGAGGTCATATGTACGTATATTGATTATATAATGATTGGTACGTCATAATATCTTCTGGTCGAAAATTTGTACACAGAAATAAAAATGATAAACATCATTGTAAACCACTATAACTTCCTTGATCCGCTCAGAATCTAAAATGGTATTCACTCATGGCTCGATAAATACCTTATTTTACCTATCGTTTATTTATACAAATCAATTATTTAGCCGTGAATTTATCGTTGATAAAATAACGAGTTTTCCATAATGTTTTATAATTTTAGTACCATTATCATCATAGTAATTAAATGTAACTAATTTTAAGTACTATGTTGATATGTGATGAATTATCAAATGTTTGTAAATTTTATACTTTATATATATTTTTTAAATTGTATAATATATTTGTATATCCCCTCCCTCACGTAAAATATTCTCAATTACACCACTGTCGTTTACAATAAAATATTGTTAAATATTTGAATCGTATAAATGCAACTTGTTGTAATAACTGTTTATGTACTTATAAACACATAAAAAATACTCGCACATCTGTTTTATTTATATATTCGTATTATATTATACCGTACTTATGAATACAACACAATATGATATATAGTACGTTTACATTATAGATACAAGATAAACCGCTCTTAAATCAAACCGAACTGATAATTATTAGTCGACTTAAATATTAAGTTTTGATTACTTGTTTAATGTCTAAAACTACGATATTCATAAATTTCACAAATCATAGTATTCACGACGTACAAATTTTAATTATTATTTATTTTAGGCAAAAGGACAGTAATAAGAGGTGTCTCTAATAAACCAAAAAAATTAATCTATTTGTTTCTGTTCTCATTGGTTGTGCTATTACAATGGATTTTATTTCGTATTAAAAATCATTTAAAATTAAATGTTCGAACGTTTTTAAATTAAAAACGGTTTATTTTACTAAAGTAGGTTTTATTCGTTTACATGATACATAATTAACCGTTATAATTTTTAAACAGGTTTTAACAGTGCATTATGTACACGCACTCGTGGTAATAACAAATAGATCCATTACAACTTGCAATTTGCAAACAGCAATAAATATTAACTACTCAACTTTAGTATAATGATCTACGTTGGTTGGCTGGTTATAAATTTATCTACCTACCGACTTGTTTATGCTTTTTTTGTTACAAACTTTCATTCCAGAAGAAAAAAACCGTGTACGTATTACTTTGATTTATTTCCTATCGTACATAAAATAAATCGTAGATTATAATATAATATATTTGTTCTAACTTCCATGGGTTACATTCGATAATTCTTATTTCATCTTATCTGTATTCTATGTTGCAGCATTCTGCAGATCGTCAAATCGCTAATGTACCTATTACTGACCCCGTACAACTTGTGACCATTTTTTTTTTTTTTTTTTCATAATGTCAATTCGTATTTTATATTCCCGTGGTTATTATTACAATATGTCAAACAAAACCGATCACGTGTAATATCGTGTAACTGGCGAGTCGAAAATCAATCATTATGATCCATATAATATACAAAATGTAATAATCAAGGCCGCAGAGTTAAATAAATTCCTGTTTTTATACTGTTGTTTACATGATTTTTAAATTATCATTAGATAGATAGTATCTTTAGTGCCTAGATTATATAGATTGATGAAAACAATTTTACTAATAATGACTTTTACAAAAAAAAAAAAAAAAAAAAAAAAAATGAAGCAATTTAGTAGATAAATAGCGGCTTTCAGTGAAAAGTGACCAACTGACAGTTGCTCCGTAATAATAATATTTATTCGGAATCGCAATAGGGTACACACACACAATTCACATTGTCGAGTCAAGGTCGGGCATGCGTCTCCCTCTTGTATTCTCTAGGGTTGGCCTTAGCTCTCTGCAGGAGGGGTTGTCGAATTATTATCACCGTCATTACTATTATTTTTGATAAATTATAGAACGTTATGCATTTTATTAACGGTCTGTAAGAATTATACGCGTATGTGCGTATACAAAGTTACATAATTTGTCGGAAAATATTAATTGATTTGACGATAAAATGTGAGTTTTAACGGACCTATAATATTTAAATCGAATGTAAAGTAAATGAAAATAATTTCACGGAAGACGAAGATGGGGAAAAAATAAAAATTAGAATGCTAATCGTAAAGAATAATAATTATTTTATTATTAAATAGTTGGGAAATATTACAATTTTCGTATTCTAAATTATTATTGAACACTAAAGCTATAGGAAACAAAAAAAAAAAAAAAAAAAAAAAACTGTGGAAAATAATACACTCATTGGCTGTTGACTATATTATACCTATCTAATAATTTACAGTCGTGTTCGTGATATGAACGTGGCTAACCTATCTTAACACGAAGATAATAGAAAATAATATAATCATATTTTGCATTATTTTCAAGATAATTTTCTTCCATGTTTATATGTTTATATACCTACATAATATTATAGGGTTACTGTACTTTCATATTGTGAAAAATGTTTTTCTAAACAATTGGCGTTCTTGAATTTTATTTTCTAAATATTTAGTGCATAAATGATTATTACCCCAATTAATTATTTTCAATACTAATAAAATATTCTGTTAAATTATTATTGTACAAGATCGTTTAGAATATTCTGATATTGTTTTTTATTTTCACCCGAAATTCTTTCCGTGTTTTTGTATTTTCGCATATTCCGAATGATTGTTTTCTCCAACAATACATTGTTCTCGAGTATTATTTTCAAAGCATATTTTCGCGTTCGAGGTTTTTATTTTTCTGATTATTTATTTTCAATACTTATATATAATATATTCTGTCCTTTTTTTGTTCAATAGATTTTAGAATGGCGTCTTTCCGGTTTTCCGACACCATTCAGTAGATACCTACCGTATACTTGTAAAAAACCTTATTATATGTATATACTGTGTTTCAGTGGCATATTTTAATAAAAAAAAAAAAAAAAAAAAATTAAATATCATTAGCTGGACACAATATTAGTGTAAATAATGTAAGTTTAATATTATATATTTGGTGTAAATTTAAAAACTAGAATTTCATTCAGAATTTCTTAAGACAAACTATAATAATAGATTTTGACGAAATCGTGTTTTCGCGTATTTTTTTTGGTAGTTTTGATAATTATGGTGTTGATTGAAAAAGTGAAAATAAAATCAAATAAAATGCCCTTTCAAAAATATCATTCTTGTCGCATTTTTTTTTTTTTTTTCCCAAAAACTAAATGTCTACATGTAACGATTAGTTTTAATGTTCCTGTCAAAAAGTCATGTATTTCCAGAAAAAAAAAAAAAAAAAATAGTTGTAAATTCAAAGAATTCATGATTAACAAATTGAAATACATTAAAATGGGTGGCATAATTGAGTGTGTAATGGGTACATATAATACACGTAATGGTACAATATAGGTAGTACGCGAGTACAATACTCGTATTTTCGTTATCAGCGAAATGGGCATTTTTTGTAAACTCATTACAACCGGGTTTTTCCTCGGCAAACTACGAACGTTGCCTTTAGAATTCTATTATGTTATTATATTTTTTCCAAAAAATCTGTTTTCGAGGTTATTATTTATTTTTAATTTTCCCTAAATTAGCGTTCTAGAATTTACAGTTTAGAAATATTATTTTCCGGATATAGGTACGTAACCTGCCGTTATAATACGTCATGACGATAATGATAATACAATTTATATAATATATACTCGTAGGTACGTTATCAAGTAATGAAATCTAATTGTTTTACAATACAGAATAAAGGTACATTGTGTGTGTGTGTGTGTGTGTGTGTGTGTATAGGCAATATTATCATATTCGTGTGTGCAACAGCAGTGTACGATATAGATACGACGAATAAATTATTATTGTTCATGGACAAAAAAAAAAAAAGCGTAGATATAGAGCGATTGTTTGGTGCGTATAGTGCTATGTAAATAGTGTTTAAAAAAGAAAAAAACCCGATAAAACGTACAATGATATATAATTGTTCCAATATTTTAAATATTGCGGTACAATATATCGTGCTCGTATCTAATAATAATATATGGCCGTGTATATTATGCGGTCTATGTTGTTTGTTTATCTGTTAACGGAGGGCTGAAGACGTATTATATATGTGTAATGGGAACGGACGGACGCCTCTAGCAGTCTAATATGCACCGCGGTAGTGTTTTAACGACGAATAATAATCGAGACTGTGACGCGACAGCAACGTAATAAGACCACCGAAATATAGGAGAAAAAAAAAAGTTTAGACAAAAATTCGATTAATACTATAGATAGTACATAAAGGACAGGACATCGTGTGTTTTTTAAACCTTTGACTCCTGAAATGAAGTTTTCTTGTGGTTCGTGTGGTCCTGAAATAAATTGATGTCAATGAATATACTTTTTTTTTTTTGTCGATATCAATTCTAAACACTGCCCAAATAAATGTTCATAACATTTTTTTTTTTGTTTAAAAGTTATTAATTGGCTTTTAAAATTTTAGTGGTTCTCAAAATTTTAAAATGAATAGGTAATAAGTACAAATTTTACCGTACAATCGTAAAGAATAAACACAAACAAATATGTTCAATAAAAACAATAAATCACGTGGCTAAATAGCAAATTGATAGTGTGTATACGGCAACAGTAATAAATTATTACAACTTTGGTAATCAATGGCTAATTTATACTCATAAAATAAAATATTTATAACTTCTTTGATAATTGAGATAGCTCATTGTTTTTTTTTTTTTATCGTAATTTTAATCAAAAATACTAGAGGATAACTACATATAAGTCAACTGTATATTATAATTTCCTTGTCGGCAAATAAGCAGAAAACGTATCCGCGACAGTAGTAGTCAAAGGGTTAAGCGCCCGTGATTAGACTACTACATACGTTACCACAAGGGTTGTATGTAGTTGTGATTATGGTAATATAAATATATTATTGATAAACGATAATCACGTACTACATACATCGGCCACAGAATAGATTAAATCAGAAAGGACACTTGGAATGTAAACAAAAAACCGGCAGCCATCTTCTCATTCAGCAATGCTTATAGCAATTATTGGTATTGATTTAAATTTATTATTTCATTGTGCAATATTTGTCATGTTATCTATGCTTAAATGTATATCCCTATAAACATATGATTTACGTTGTCCAACGTTTGTAGATTATATGATATTTGCCAATAATATTGCTTCAAATATCCGTAATGACATTAAATGTTTACTGTATCGTTTTATCACAATAAAGTATCCGAAAATCGTAATGCCTTAAAGACAGATTGATAAAATTGTAATATTGTCGTAATATTTTGTCATTGTGAATTGAAATAATATGTTAGTTTATATGTTATATAAACTGGTCATACTGCCTGCAAAATTATAAGATGGCCATTACGCTTTTTTGTGATAAGTATATTAACAGTGTTAACTTTTAAGTGTCCGGGCCCTGTACCAGTCATAGATAATACAATATAATCTACGAAATCGGAGATTTTTTTTATAATTAACTACCATAACCGCTAAACCACAAGTGACCAATGTGGTAACGTATAGACTCTTCGAGTATATAAACAACGCCCCATGTATTAAGAGGCCGCAACACCAATGAAAAATCTACCTAAAAGCGTGACAAAACTGTGGGATTTTGAAAAGTCGGATTTCAATTCTGAAAACTGTTTTGAATTCATCAGTTTGTCTTCTAGGGATCGATCGAGGCGTTTATTTTAATTTTATTTTTTAACCGTATTATTTATCATTAAAAATAACAATTTTTAAACATTGATTATATTTTAATCTGTAATAATAAAGAAAAATGCCTCGATCGATCCCTAGAAGACAGGCCGACACATTCAAATCTGTTTACAGATTGTAAATTCAACTTTCCATAGTTCCACAATTTTGTCACGCTTATTGATCTTTTAGGTGGAAATTTCGTGATTAAACAACAATAAAAATTGATAAGGATACGAGGCTATTTTTAGATAATTTTAAAATGTACATAAATATTTCTAAATTGTTAGATTTTTATTTTTCATGATATTTCTTAAAAATTGCCTATACAGAACCCCTTAAAAATCGCAGATGTTGCGGCCTCTTAAGGGTAAATTACTTCCGTTACGTCCAAATATAGAACATGAAAAGATAATACATGGTAATCCACAAGCCTATAAATAGTAGACATATTACACGTAATACGGTACCTAGATGTGTACAATGTTTTAAAGCAAAACCAAATTTTTATTCAGCCAATTATGGGAAATCTTCCGAAAGACAGAGTTGAGCCTAGTCATCCATTTTTTAAATCCGGTATTGATTTCGCTGGGTCCAAAATGATTAAAAACAGTTTACATCGCAACGCGCCTCTCGTAAAAGGATATATCTACGTACTTATTTGTTTGTTTCTGTACGAAGACTATACATTTAGAACTCGAAGGAGATTTAACCACGGAATCCTTTTTAAAATATACTCTACGTTGTTTTATTAGTCGTCATGTAATGATAAAAGACATTTACTCAGATAATGCAAACAATTTTGTTGGTGCTAATAAAAAACTAAAAGAAGTAGGTATGTTATTTTTCACTCTAATAAAAATCAAGAATTTATTATGCATGCTACAACAAACCTTAGAATACAATGGCATTTTAGTCTTCCTCGCTTGTAAAAATAGAAGCATGTTTATACTCTCGTTCGATTACACCGATATCCAATGATCCTTCTGATTTATCATATTTGACCTTAGAACATTTTTTAATTGGTGAATCATTTATGGTTTTTCCTCAACAATATTTGACGTCCACACCTATGAATAGGCTTAGTAAGTGAAGAAGAGTCTAGCAACTTTATCAACAAATTTGGAAATATTGGTACAGAGATTATTTAAATCAGTTTCAAAAGCAAAAGAAATGGGAAGCTACTAAGGGCTCAAAGATTAAAGTAGGTAGGCACAGTAGTTATGGTGCGAGAAGACAACTTACTTCCCTTCAATGGAGTAGGTATAGTATAGGACACATCGCCTATGACCTTCGGCCATTTTCTCAATGTCTCCGAAAACTTATGCTGTTCACTTATCATGCATTCAAATTTTAAATATTGTTTTAATAATTTTTCTTGAACAAGCTGAGGGTTAAGGCTAGTACATTGGCTATAGCATTAGTCTACACTCTACAGTGTCACTGACTACTGCGCATCAGTGTGAACAAGAAGTGCTTACTGTGAATCTTGTAAATCTGTTGTAGGCACACAACTTAAACACATAGCCTTCCTTGACATCCGACAATATGTCGCAACTGACAACACAGTGAACACAATTAAAAATTCACCTGACCTTCCAATTCATAGTAATATATACCATACACCTGAAAAATAACTCAAATCTAGACACCTGATTTGGACAAATATTGACTTTTTGGAGACTGAAGGGAAAATGGAAAAATAAATGGGCAGCCACAAAATAATATAATCTATATAATTGTGAACTTGGTAGTTATTTAGTTTTATTTTATATTTTTACATAGTTATTTATAGTATGTATTACATTTTATGTTTTATATTATAACAGATTACCATTTGCACAAAAAACAAAAAAAAACTTATCATAACAAAATAAAATAGGACAACTTTTAAGCGTACATACTATTATATACACTATACATACTTAAACTATATACATAGGTAATACATTTTATATACATACTTAACATTATTTACTTACATATCTAATATAATAATCAAAAGAAAAAAAACTACAAATGGGTAAGAATAGTTAATTTACGGTTTTTTAAGTTTTTAACAGACATTAAGGTTTTGTTATGGGTATCAACTGCATTAAAAATTCTATAACGAGTATATAAATTTATTAAAAACATTAAATCAAAATTTTGACAAGGATGTGAAAAGGGAACATTTACAAAGTAGTCTTTTAATTTTTGCCCTACATTATTCTGAACACTAACTCTAGGAAAATTATTAAGAAAAATAGTATCCAATTGATTTATAAAATTATAAAAACTTTCATGTGGCATGTTTAAGTTACTATATACTGAATTTGAAGAATTTTAATATGCTTTAAAATGAGAAAAACAAAATGACTGGTCGGTTTTTGTTTGGTGTTTAGCATATGCTATACATTCTTCACATATATGTATTTCTAAATATTTTTTTATTAAATATCCGCATACATATGATAGAGAATTTTGATTTAGTAGAGTTAAATTTCTATAATCTGTTGTACCTATTTTAAGACCTGTAAATTTAAATGGAGTTTTTTCTGCATTAAAAATATTGAATTCTGTTAATGGCATGTGGGAATTGTTCATATGTGATAAAATCTGATCTAAATCTTCAAGACAATTTGCACTATCAGAATGCTGAAAATAGTCAAGACAAAAATGTTTTTTAAACGCACATGAAAATTGATATGGAGTTGGATTAACATTATTTCCATTTTTTCTAAATGTACCAAAAGCATTTTCTAAGCAGTCCTGATTAATACAGTTAGTGTATAAAACGTGAGACTTTGCAGAATTTTTTAATTTTAAAGTGTCCCATAAATAAAATATACCCGCTATAGAAATCTGCCAAACCTTTAGAAAAGTTCATACGATTGGTCACATTATTACCTTTCTTATCAAAAACAATAACATTTTTAAATATATTCAGCATTTTTAATAAATGATTTTTTTGGTCGACTATATGCCTTACTACCACCTTTATGCCTTGAATTAAAAATATCAAATAGTTTATCTATATCACTTATAAACATTATGGTTATTAATGATGAATCCGGTAATAGATCTAATGAATTATATGTTACCATACTGGCAGCTACTGTAGAACTAAATACTTGTGCAGCATAACATACTTTCATTTTCTGAAAAGAATTGGGATATATATATGTATATGCGTTAACTTATACGTACATCTATTAAATTTTTGTTTGTCTGCATTATAGAACTTTTCCAAGTATACTTTATCTGTTTGTTTGTCATTAATTTGAAAATTATGTTTGAAAAACATATTTCTTGTGGATTTCAATAAATGGGGAGGGTCAAACATATATATTTTTTCCATCTATTGTGAAATAAGGACAGTCAACAAATACTCCAAGAGTTATAGCCAACATTAAAAAATTAGCCCCTTGATCTGAGACTACAATATTAATATCAAACTCTGTGCTTTCTGCACGTCTAATTACTGTATTCAAATGATGAACAGCTGCTAGACACAAAACAATAAGCTACTATTTGTTCCCAATTGCTATTTATCCCTCTCAATATGATAACTAAAGCATACTTAGCAGGTTCGTAGGATTTATTTTGATTGGTAGCATGAAAACCTATATAGAATCTTTGGATATGCTATAAAACAGATGTGTATTTAACGCCATTTCATCAATACACAAAATACATTGCTTAGCATCCTCATTAATGTTTTTTATTTTAAATGATAAAAAGTCAAACATAAAATCATTAATCCTAGGGATTAGTTCATAACTACTAGTCATTTTTCTTAAAGTTCTTGGTGTAGGTAATTTTAAAAAACTTTGTAAAAACGTATACACTTTTGGACCCATAAAATGTATTGTAAGAGCTAATTGTTTTAATTGTTTAGAATATCTCATTCCTTGTGGAGTTCTTGCACAATTTTGTATATACGTTTTAACTATTGTAGATAAATTGGGCGCTAGACAAATGTCACATTATTTTATAAAATTATCAAAAGAATTTTGTACATTTAATTGATTGGTCAATGATACTATAGTTTTTTCATATTCTTTACATTTTTGAGATTTTGCTCGAAGTTTAGCACGAAGAAGCGTCTTACGGGGTGTGTGTGATGTCATGGTCTGGAAACTTTTTGTTTGAACTTCTACTGATACACTTGTACTAACTGATGACGAGTTTGAAAATATATCATGACAAATAGAGTCATTTTCTACTTTCTAGGTATATGAATAAAAAAGGTATCAATATAATTTTAGGGTGATATAACCAAGGATGGGCAACAACTAGTTAATAAGTTAAAGTTAAGTTAGTGTTAATTTCATGAATTGTAAACTATTCAGATTATATATATATATATATATATATATATATCTGTGTACAAGTTATTATCTAGTCTGTGGTATGAGTAGCAACTGTAACAGGTCAGAGATGGGAATACAAAAGAGGTTTCCGCAATTATGTCCACTACCTTTCGAGAGGAAAATTAAAAAAATACATAGGTATATAATATTATTTTTACATGTACTTGTATTTTTGTATTTATTAATTATTATTTCTACTTATTAAAATGATTTATTTGTTTGAACGTTTAGTCGTTCCAAGGAGACCGATATGTTAATGTTTATATTTTATTATTAATGGGTAATTATTATCTTCATATTATGTTTCGTGATTTGAACGTCCTGTGTGTACCGTATAAACCGAAATATTGTGTGATAATACTCGTCATTGTCAGTTGCGTATAAAACCTTGTACTTACAATGCCACTACCATAAAATAAAAATATTTATGCATTTCACGAAATATAAAAAATTTTAATTATTCAAAACGCAAAAACCTATACAGTTCCCAACGTTTACCTAAAAAGTATAAATAAACAAAAATTCAAAGAATCATATTTTCAGATTTAAAATTATTAAAAATAATTTATTATTTATATTAGATATATACCATAACAATAACTAAGAGCAACTGTAGTGTTTCTTTAGAGTGTGCTTTCTTAGACCACCGCTTGAAACAAATGACATAACACAAATACCACACTCATACGGCCTATCACCGGTATGCAGCCTTACATGTTCAGTCAGTACGTGAGACTGGTTGAACGATAATCCGCAAATGTTGCAAATATACGGTCTGTGTCCGGAGTGCGTCCTTTTGTGTACCATTCGGTTCGCCGAACTGGTGAATGTGCTGCTGCAGATGTCACACTTAAACGGTCTCTCACCCGTATGTTTTCGGTAGTGCACAGTTAAATCGGAATTCTGAATAAACTTCCTATTACAAATATCGCACACAAACGGCCGTTCACCCGTGTGCTTTCGGTAGTGCATTCTCAAAGTATCTCTCCTCGCGAATTTGGACCCGCACATGTTACATGCATAACACCGTTGTCCCAAATGCATCCTTTTGTGCATCATTAGATTGGCCGAACTGATGAATGCGCTGCTGCAGATGTCACAATTAAACGGTCTCTCATCCGTATGTTTTCGGTGGTGCACAGTTAAATCAGAGTTCTTCATGAACTTTCTATCACAAATATCACATTCAAATGGCCTTTCACCCGTGTGTTTTCGATAATGCTCCTTCAAATAACCTTTCCGTGAGAATGTGGTATTACATATTTCACATGCAAAACGCCGTTGGTCGAAATGCGTACTACAATGCCTGTACAAAAGCGCTGTGTTGGTGAACGTTTTAAAACAGACATTGCACTCGAGGTATGAACTGTTATTAGTGTGAATGGCCTCATGCACGGACAGTGAACTAAATAACTTAAATTTTGTATTGCAAAATCTACAAGAGTATAGACTGTTGTTCATAACATGAGTTTTTTTCTGGTGTTTACTCATAGCTGTGAGATGTTCATAAGACCGGCATACTAAATGTTCATCGCATTTTTTCATTTCTTTCCGTGATTCCATTATTGTTTTTACTTCATTAATTAGTACCTGGAAAATATTAATTTAAATATTACATCAGGTATTCTATTGTTTGTATAAACATATAGGTAGAATTACTGGTATATTAAATCTGTAACTCTTTTGGCTTTATTGGGATTTCGATTTACAAACATATATTTTTATTTTACAATCAACATTATTTTTTTTATTTTTCCAAAGCATAATAGAATTCACTATTGTATAAATTATAATATTATCTTTTACCAGTAAATATTTTTATTGATAAAATTCACAAACAATTTTAGACAGGCCTTAGGCTCAGCGCCTACCAAAGTAACGTGGCATGTGAAATAGCATACGATCTAGCAAGTAGGTACCTACTAGCTATAATATAGTAGTACGTAGTGAAACGTAATATTTCAGTAAGCACCAAAATGTCTTCCGATATAATTATTTATGCTCGATAAATAGTTCAAAAAAAATTTCTAAAATACTATAAAATTAACTAACAACATATCTTTTAAAATAACTTTCTGTAAAGTCTTTTTAATTATTTTGTTCTGTTTATTTTATGAATTTATTCTTAACAAGTTAATGAACAATATAGTAAATTCGCTAAATTTTAATTAAACATAATTTACTTGAAAATACTCGTATGTACCATACGTGATATTGTGTTTTGCGAAGCGTGACGTGACAAAAAGTAATGCAAGCAATACTTTTTCATTTGGCAAGTAAAAATGTGGCACATGTTATGACATGTTAGTTCAGTGACCGCACTTGAATTTGTTTGTGTTTTATCGCGTATCACATGCTTTTCTCCACATTACTTGTGTGGGCGCACAGCCTTGGGTATTCAGTGTGCAATATCAAGTATAATACACTTCATACATACATCTACACTTAATTCCGTGTCAAAATAATATGTATTGCGAAATGGACCTAATGACCAACTGAACTTCATTTTACCGACAACTTTCTAGCGGTGTATCACCCCCCTCTAAAATCACCCACCCTGGGGCCACACTACAGAAATTTTACAAATTAAGTAGGTAAGCAAAAAAAAAACGTTCGGGTAAATTTTCCCCAAAAATTGATATATCAATTTAAAAAACAGCAAATAAGCCGGTCAATATGGGGTGGAAGCACTTCGGTCGTTGGGTAGGATACGGGTGGTGGATATATTGAATTTGAAAGCAATGATAAATCATTTCTTTCTAAAAAAACGATTCTGAGCGAAACTTCAGGGATATACTTGAAAATTACTGTCGAGTGTAGATTATACTAATAATCTTATATATAAAACACTAACTATTATTACCCGTTTTTTTTTCCATGAGAAAAGCCTCTTATAAAAATTTAATTCCCCGGCCCGTATTAGCCGCCACCCGATGGATGTCCCAAAACCGTTCCCGTTTTCAAAATCTTTTTCGGTCGTTTTGAAATGTTTACGCCTTTTCTCCGAGCTTTCGACGCCTGAAAGAAAAATACGTTTCGCGACTCGCCGTTCGTTATCATAGCTCATATAGCGCAAAAGCGTTTTACATTGTGTTGGACGACTTGACTATATACCTACCCAAAAAGACTCTGACGGGAGGAGTTATCGGAAATAGGTACTCAAAGTGAAAAACAAAACACCGTTTAAATTACAGCGCTACGAGCGAAACTCGAATGACTTTTAATAAAACTCGAAAGATAAAAATACAATATAACAATCATAAAACATTAGGCGTGAGTACAAAGGAAAACGAAAAGGTGGACGTGAATCCGTGCCGTACAATACCAATAGAACATGTTGCTCGTTCGTTCGGAGAGAACGAGAATGACTGTCCCTGTCGCCCCGTTTGAAGGTACAAGTCGTACGGAGGGCATGAGATCATGTAAGATCATATACCGTATTTTTGAAAACATTCGAGCACCGCGCGGACGTGTTTCTCGTGTTCAGCCTCGTCGCAAATGGCAATGAAGCCGTCGTCGATGTACGCGAAAACGAAATAAAGTACCTATCCAGTAGTAGATCGTTGATAAGCCGTTGAAATGTTCGCGCGACGTTCCGCAAACCAAAACACATTACGGGAAACTCGAAAAGTCCGAACGGCGTCGTGACCGCGATTTTGTGGACGTCCTCGTGTACGGTCGGGATTATAAACACGAACGAGATCCAGTTTCGTGAAGACAATATATTATATTATCATATATAATATATATATCATATCGATGACGATTTTTTTTCTTTTGGTTAATCAGTGCCCCAAGATGAAACTTTTTCCTAAGTTAGAAAAACTTTATAATTATTTGTAAGTTAACGCCCATTTTGGTTCCCCATCGACTGGACTATCACGATTAATATACATTTTTTGCATATCCTGCTTCCAACGCTGAAAACTCGTTAGAATAATGTCAGTGATCGATACTAATATAAAATATTTAAAAACCTATTTATAAACATCGCTCTATATTTATAAGCATATTATGGAATATGGGTAATAGCATTGATTATAAATTAATTTATAATCAATGGTAATAAGTACCTATGTCATTCGTAAATAATTTTTAATAAGTACGTCATATCATATTAATATATTGATAAACGATAAGAAAAAATTCGTCGATAATAAGCACTCACTACTCATATATATTACGGGAAAAAATATTATCCATGGGTCTAGGACATCTCGCCGCCACCGTTTTGCCGTTACCGACTCGCCGCCGGACACTTCGCCGCCACAACCAATATTAATTTATAACATTTTAAAAATGTAAAAAAAAAAAATATTATCGAACTTTATTATTATGTCACCATCGACCACGGACTAAGATACTATATAGTATCTTAGTCCGTGCCATCGACCTATTTTCCTCCACCCCACCATTTCGTTGCATTTTTTCAACCTTTTCGCCATTAGCACACAATCATATACGCCTATACCTACCTGACGCCATAAGAGGCTGACGCTGAACATTTTCTCGATAGAGGCTAGAGTTGATACCTTATTACTATTTACTCATTACATATTATATGAAATAATATAATATACTATATTATAGATATTACCTACTAATACTTATAAATATTTTAAAATAGAGACTGAATATTATTCTTTACAAAAACGTTAATACTTTATATTTATTAATAATCTTTGAGTATGCCTATTTGTTGGATTACACGTGTAATCGAACCCTCTACTTCATACTTACATTACCATAAATTACCCACATTTTTCACAGAAATCTTGTTTTACATGGTTTTTGAAATTCTCCAGAGGGGGCATGTCCCTCTCCTGACCCCCCCCCCCACATGGACACCTATGGCAATGGGTTAGTTACAACTTACATTACAATATTAAGAGGACAATAATGATTTTCAGTAGTAAAAATATATATATGAAAAACAAACGAAACGACCTATTAAAGTAGGTCATTTAAGAGTTAATAAGTATAGGTACTAGGTACTATAGGTACCTACACCTAATATAAAATAGATGAAGGAAAATATTTTTGGGACCATCTCATCAGTGTTTTGTAAATGATTAATTAGAAAAAAAGTTAATGCCATATACAAAAGTGAAAAAATGATTTACCTACAAAAAATATCAAACGATATTATTTAAATATCTTTAACCCTGATGTGGTGGTTTCAAAAATATTGTCCTTTATCTATTTTATAATAGGTACCTATTTTCTCTTAAGAAGGCTCTCTGCGGGCACGTTTTAAGGGGTTTAGTATAGGAAATTTTAAAGAAAGATTAGGAAAAATAAATATCAAACAATTTAGAAATAATTTTGTACGTTTTAAATTTAATCTAAAAATAGTTCTGTACTTGTACCACTTTTTATTGTTGTATTATCACGATATTTCCGTATATATATATAGTACTATAGTAGTATTCTATATATTATATAATAGGTAATTTCCAACAGTGCTTATTTTCAAAATATTGATTATTGAATATTTATTATTTAAAAATCACACATTTTACTGAAACAACAATTTTGCGAGAAAAATATTTTTTTGCAGGACTTAATAAGGAATTAATTAAGGAACTAAATTCTTACACAATATAGTATATATCTGTGTTTTAACCATTTTTTGGGGGGATATTTACAAATTGTATAATATCAGTTATATTTGTGTTATCGAAAAAAGCACAACTATAAACTATAAAACATAGACAATTTTGTTGACTAAATTACGTAATAGTACTTATTATGAATGGTTTGGATAAACCAAAAAAATTAATTTTCTAGCTTTAATAAGTCTGAAATTTTTATTTAGATATTCTATACCTATTCTTTAGAGATTTTTAGTAGGTAGATATAAAAAAAACACGGCCTAGATGTATTTTTTTATTTTATAATTTAATATTGATTGTATTTGTAGGTAATATCTATAATATATTATATTATTTCATATTATATGTAATAAGTAAATAGTAATAAGATATCAACTCTAGCCTCTATCGAGAAAATGTTCAGCGTCAGCCTTTGATAGCGTCAGGTAGTAGGCGTACGTATAGTATTGGGTGCTAACAGTGGCGTCATTTCAGGTTTTACTACACGGGGTCAAAATTTTGACCGGCCCCTTTACAAATAATAAATATTTAAAAACGTAAATAAGCAAAAAAAAAAAAAGGTCTTCGCATTCTTTGCGATGTAGGTATACCCTCCCTTATACCCTTGCCGGTCCCCCTTAAAAAATTCCCGATAGGCTTTAAAAATCAATCGAGCCCGCAAAATTTAGTCGGCCCCACATAAATCTTAGGGTGGGGCAAATTCCGTATCCTGCCCCCCCCCCAAATGACGCTACTGGGTGCTAATGACGAAAAGGTTGAAAAAATGCAACGAAATGATGGGGTGGAGGCGAATAGGTCGATGGCGACATAATAATAAAGTTCGATAATATT
>JAIPRL010004653.1:0-36545 GCA_025469235.1 Pemphigus obesinymphae | reverse complement strand
AATAATAATAATAATGATGATAATAATAATAATAATAATAATAATAATAATAATAATAATAATAATAATAATAATAATAATAATAATAATAATAAAATAAAAATACAAATTGCATAAAATTAGTGATAAAATTAAAAAGAAATTATTTATATATAAGTGATATAATTAAAGATATATTATGTATACAGACAGATAATCAATACATAGAGATAAAGGCTCAAAGTATACAGTTATACAAAGTATATAATATGATGACTGTGACCATACGATGTGGTGTGGATAGGAATAGAAAAGGGAAGATAGTGACGTATGAAATGAGAGAGATCATTAAAAGAGACATCTTTAAGAAGATCACGAGAATCCAACGACACACTAATTATAGCCCTAAAGAAGTTTTGGCTAGCTTAAATACGGCAGTAGGAGAGGGTTTGGTTTATAGAACATCACAGATATGGGAATGAATAATCACGATAGTCAAACTAAATTGAGCTTAAAAAAAAAAAAGCTAGAAAATATTAAATATCTATTTCCAACCCATTCAAGCCGAAGCTTTTCTTTTTTAAGGAGAATGGAAATTATGCCAAACAACAAATCGATATTCGAGTGAAGATTTTATAAGTGTGTAGTATGAAATGAAGCACGGATAAAATGTTCGGCTGTAGATAAGACGATACGTGTAACAAAAATGAAAGTGTTAATGTGGACGAGTGGAATGACGAAACAAGGAAAAATAACTACTAATATATTAGCACATAAGAGGTAGTATATTAGTTTCGATATAGTTGAAAAAACGAGAGACATTTTAAGGAGAAAAGGGGAGACAGAAGTTCCTGTTTCTATTCATGTTGACTTATTCTGTGAGATAAGTGATGGAAATTTACGTATTGGAAAAAAGCGGAAGAAAAAGATACAAAATGAAGTGGTTGGTTGTGAAAGGGAGTAATATGAGGATGTAAGAGATTATAAGAGTTAAGCGGAAGTTGAATACTGGGGTGACCGATATCAAATAGTCAGAAGAGATGGGCGAATTAGAAGGGAAAAGGAGATTAAGTTTTAATGCTTGTTGTAGTAATTAACTTGAATATATGATTCAATTATATATAAGTAATTATAATAATTAGGAGTTAAATCCAATTTTAATTCATAGGGAATAAGATTACTTTTGTTTTTAGACTTTCAATTTTAGAAGATTTATTGATTTTCCATCACATTTTCACGTTTTTGGAATTAAAATCGAATAATAAAATTATGTTTAAATTTTCGTAACATTTCTGAATTCTGTATACACAAACCCAGAACAGGAAACGTTTGGTCACCTCTGTAAAATTCTAAGATTAATTATCAATACAAATTTTAGAAACATATTTTTGTTCAAAAAATCTAAATGGCTTTGTCGTCAATTTTGTACGGGGGGTTTTTTTTTTTGGTAGCTAACAACATTTTCATTCGCACAACTACAGCCTGGAAAATTTAAACGAAATTTAGCTAAAATGCTATAGTAACCTTTGTAAAAAAAGGACACAAAGGCAGATTTGTTTTATTTTATAAAATTAATATAGGATACATATTATGTTTATTTTCACATCTGTTTTTGTGGACGAACAATACTGCGTAACGTCTGTGTGCAAATTCTTCAAAAATCATGTATTATATATACTTATATGAGTTATATGATCTTTATCGTATTTTTTCAGACATAATAAACTTTTAATAAACGAAACGAAATTATTTTTTTACATTATATCAAGTATAAGTACCTATACATATTGCTCTACAAAAAGTCGTCGTATTCATTTATTTTATATGTAATTTGCATATTTACAATGGTTACGAGTATTTAGGATTTGTTTTTATTTTTCGATCAAACTTCATGTTTTATGTGTTATTCGTATGATTATACGGGGAATACGATGGTAAAAAATAAAATAAGTGACGTTATTGTCGTGATGTTTATACTCGAGTCAAATTTCCCGGAACTCGTTATCAACTGCCTCGGATATAAGTAAATGTACTCGTGAAGTACAATAATGTGTAATCATGTAGATAATGTTTTTTTACATATTATGGACAATTTATATTGTTATAATTAATTTTATGAACATTAAACTTAATTTTCTTAAAAATAAATTAATTGTTTTTATACCGCAGAATCGTACTAGGGATCCACGTCAAGTTATAAAACAGGCCGACGCTCAACCGTATAAATACTGACTGGTTTGTTTTTTTTTTTCATTACTTTTTAATTAACGCCATTCGAACACGCTCAACAACAAAAATAATAAATCGATTTTTATTTAAAGCTTTTTAGATATATACGCTCTACATGCCTAGTATGTACATCTACAATATACAGTTTTAATTGAACAGAATTTCGGAAAAGTAATTTTCTAAATTTTCAATTATTTTTTTTTTTTTGATCAAGTGGGGGGAGGCAGTTTTCTCGATAAACGGTGAAAATTTAAACATTTATATTATGAATAAAAATTGTCAAACGATTTTGACAATGACAATTTTCCCAATTCAATTTATCCCCAAAATATATTCCCAATTATACGATATTTTGCCGTGAACGAATATTCCCAAATTTATTTTACCCAATAATACATTTTTCCAATCATATTTGTTCCTATTCAATTTTATTGTATTTTTGAAAATTTAAACACATTTATAAATTTATTAGATTAGGAGTAAATAAATTTTCAATTTTTTTTATGTACATGTACGTTAATATAAAATATTATTGTATTTTAAACTTTTATATTCATTATTTTATGTTTTTTATGTTTATTAATAAAATATGAAAATATTGAATTTTTGTTCTATTTCATTCAAAGTTGAACAGTCTATATTATGATTGAGAACTATGTTAAATACGATTTTCGGGATATATTTTTTTTTTTTTTTAAAAAAAAAAAAACAAAATGAATTATTGGCAAAAAAATAATTGTGAAAACTGTCACCAAACCCAATTAAAATATTGTGTATTTATAATTTTTTTAATACCTATTTGACTAAAAAGTAAAATGGTTTAACAAAACCAGTTGATCATTAATGTATATAATTGACTGTTGGGAGGATAAATTATTATTGTTATAACAAAATAAATATCAAAATTATACAATATTTTTTATTGTGCACGAATATATTGGTTATTATCTAGTTGACAATTTACTTTTAAATTGAAAAAATATAATTTACGTTAGATTTATTGATCTAATAGTATTTCATTTTATATGATTGTAATATACTATCGATTCGACAATAACTGTTAATTAATAGGTTAATTATTAATGGTAGATTTGTCGATCGCATGGTAACAAATCCCAGTTTTTTCATTATTTCAACTGTATTCTATTTTTCAGTGTAAAAATTCGATTATACCCGGATGATACACCTATCGATAGTAGGGCACTTGAATTGCCTATACGGGACGCCGTCATAAGGAAAAAGTGACGTTTGAAAATAAGCGTTGTCGGTTTTAATTGTTCGATTTTAAAAATGTAATCGTGAAGTTTGTTTAGCTTTAATATAACTCTGTATACACCAGTTATCGGTTTTGGTTGTAGCAGCTAGACCGAAGTATGACAATAAATGAAAAATTAGAATGCAATTATAGGCTGAAATGACGGCTATAGTGTTAACAGGAAGGTATACTCGGATATACGTGGAAGAGGTTCAATATTATATACATATACGAGTATGTAGGTAATATTTGCACAGATTTCTAAGATAAAACTTGGAGAGTTGGACCAAGATTGGTCGTATTACTTATTATTATTGTGTATCAGAAAAATATTTAATTAAAAACAACAATGACGTTTATCCGCCAAAATATATAGTATAATAATTTATTATTTTTACAGAGTTTCGACGTATAATATAATATATAATATATTATTATAAATTATAATGTTGTAACGTATGTATATATAAATTTTACTATGTACATTGAAATATAATATCCTAAAACAGTAAAAAAAAAAAAACAATAATGAAAAAAGAAAACAATTTTGATAAACACATTTCTTTCAAATACAAATTAATTGAATTACAGTTTGACATAATACAATAATATAATCGTGTATAAATTAAATTTACACGTGATTTCGTTTATTTTTCAACAATATAATATACTAAAGAAGTACAATTTTTCGATTAAGGCATAATATTTAAATTAGAAAAAAATGTAGAAAATAGTAGAAAAGTAATAATTTCGATACAATATAATATATTCATATTATTATTACAAACAATATAGAAAACTGTGTAATCCGTACAAAGGTGTTATTTTTTAAAAAAAAATTTGCAATCGCATTTTATATATTTTAGTGTGATATAAAATTTTTCTTTTTATATAATTTTCCAAAGTTATATTGAGTATAGGTACCTATATGTTCCCTGAAGTTAATTAGTTTTGAATTACAAATTGATTTTTTTATTAATACAATATAACATAGTATATAAATATGGACATTTATAAATTACACCAGGTTATTTTAAGTTTATATTTTGAAAATTCCTCCCCTCCGCCTAAAAAAAAAAAAAAAAAAAAAAAAAAAATGATATGCAATTCTATTTGGAAACAGAATCGTTTTTTTAAATGTATATTACAATATTATTAATTATATATTTTATATATGTATATACCTACTCTGAAATATCTCGTACAAAATTAAAACATATACAAAAGCGTAAATAATTAATAATAATAAATATACCAAGTGCGATGCATAATAACATAATATCTGTTAAAATCGAAGCGCATTAAATTTCCATTCAGACTTAGCGAACGTAGTCGCCGGAACGATCTACAATTACGTTACCACAATACTAATATTAAATATGTACCTATACCTGTAGGCTATAACTAATAAATATAAAATATCTATATATAACACCATCTATAATATATAATATATATTATTTCGCGAAAAACACGACGTACAATTATAATTAATGAAATACTCATACATTTTAGGACGTTTGAACCGTACAAAAAATAAATGAAAATAAAAACTCAACACGAAACTAAAGCTAAATTTCTTTGTGTACACGCGTGTGAGGTAAATAACTCCAAAAAAGTTATTAAATTACATTACACGTCACATTGAATAAAAATATTTCAATTAAATTAATAAATTACTTTAAGAGTAATAATGACGTTACTACTAATTTTTTGTCGTAAAATTATATTAACATTGATAATATACCTATGTATCGTGTTTATAAACCTCATCAAGATATCCGAGTCCGTTGATATTATTATTGTTAATATTAATAACAATTGAATAGAAAATTACGGTATTATTTAGCAAGGAGGACAAGTTGACGACGCATCGGCAAGATAGTGAGCTGTATTTATACCAACAAATAATTCATGTTTATTTTTGATAGGTAATATAAGTTATTGATAACCAATTATTAAACAATAAGCAGCGATTTCATTATGGTTCTTCCGATTTTCATAGTTAGGTATTTTAATTGGTACTCCCTCCTTGGCAATAAACTTTTACAAAAAAAAAAAAAACCAACAAGTAGGTATTTTAAATATTTGATTCTTGATTAGTTTCTATTATAATATATTTATTAGTTATACACATAAAAAAAAAAAAAACTTTTTATCTCAAGTTTACACTATTCTAAAAATCTCGAATAATTTGTTTACGAAAATTTAATAAGTCTATGAGTTGAATACTCTTGGAAAAATAAACAGTTGAACCTTAATGCCGTCCACTTGCCCTCCTCTCGTATAATGCATTTTAAACCAAGAGATATCGTTGTTAAATGTACGTTTGCCATTCGACGTTTTCTGTATGTAATATCGTCAAGAAAAAAAAAAAAAAAAAAAACCAAGAAATTCGTCGATTGTCGTTAATGTTGTTGAAATCCGCGGACATGGAAAACTTTTCCATCTTCCCGTGCATTAAACTCACCTACCGGACAGAAACTCAAACTCAACTCGTAATAAAATAATAAATGGTACGAATACGTAATAATTATTGTATACTCTAAAAATAAACATATTTTATTCGGATTTTAAAATATTATTTTAATGTTTACATTATTTATCTCTTGGTCTTATATTACCGTATTATATATTATTATATGCCACGAAACGTAAAAATAAGAACGCGTTGCTTGGTAAATATTATTTTTAAACAGTTATTTCATTACATTTGCGTCAATTAAAATAATAAGTAACGAAATGACTATAGGTATGCTATGATACTCAGAATAGTAATTTCGTTTTAGTAATTATGTGTACTTACGCGTACCTATATTGTAATGTAATAATAATTATTGTATAACGACAAAACCACAATAAAATATTTAATAACGCGTATGTCATATAATATATAGACTATATATGTATAAAAAATAATAGAAGCTAAAGCCATTTTTTATTCGGTTGTGCACGTAATATAAAAAAAATTTCGAAAAAAAAAAAATGTATACTTACACACATTTATATACATATCTACCTAGGTAGATCAGCTGATATATTTATGCAATAAAATAAATCATATTCACTCATAATCGTGCACGCATAAGTAGAAACCCCCCTCACAGATCATAAAAATAATTTCTGTTTATTTTTTTACTAAAAAAGTACCTATCATTAAAGATTGGGTAAAGGAGGGTAAGTTGGCGACCTTAAGCTTTAAACAATTATAGAAGATTTATTATTTATGTTTGATGTTTGATTTTTGGAAGTACATTTTATTATGTACCTAATAATTTATTTAAAAAATAACAACATCTACATTTTTATTTTAAGTATATGTTCTAGTTTTTTTTAGTCTATAAGAAGACTATATATAGGTTCTATATAGAACAATCAAACATCTTAATTGAAAAAAAAAAATAATAATATATTGACATTTTTACTATATCTGATAACAAATGTATTTTTTATTGTGAAAAAATAGGTAGCTAAGAGAAACATTTTATATTTCGATAATGATCGCCAACTTACCCCCACCAACTTACCCGACATAATAATACTTTATAATAATAATTATTATTCTAAAACACGCAATAACACTAATTTAATCAGTGATACACAGAAATAATGCATGCAAATTTTGCTATCCGATAAAGATTATCGAATAATTAATGTATAATTACAATTATTTGAACATTCTTACGGCAGACGGTTGTTGAAAATGATCAAAAAGGTCGTTTTGAGAAAAATTATAACGGAAAATCACCTATTTATCTCTATAATCTCAAACTTCGAAAATTAAATAGGTATCTATAATCTCCTTGTATATATTATATTAGAAAACTAATTTATTTGATAACACATAATCAGTTAAAATCCATTCGCCAACTTACCCAACTCGCCAACTTACCCTCCTTTCTCCTACCATTTTTTCTTTTTTTTTTTTTTTTTTTACAATAGAATAACGATTCACATTTCAATATTTTTTTCAAAATAATTGACTCCGACGGTACCCGTAGATAATATATTATTTTTGTTTTCCATATTCGTAAAGATTTAAAAAAAAAAAAAAAAAAAATTGTACAGAATCGCTCATATATGAACACACTTGAGAATCTACGAATCTATATTAGGGTCTACGGAACATCGGTTAAAAACCGTGTTATACACTATATTTGTTTGGAAATTTTACACACAAAATTTTGTACGGGGTCAAGGGGAGTTTTCGGGCAAAAGCTTTTATCTGGAAACTTGCTGGAGTCGGGAAGGGGGGAGGGTCGGTTAATTTAAAAGTTTCCACTGTCGGCCAGCATACACATTTCTCGTTGCCTCTCCACGGCGTATATAACTGCCGAATTTAATTTCGTAGAACAAAACAATTTCAACGACATTTCTCCACGGCCCCAACGCGTCATCCTAACCACCAATATACACTGCAGTACCGGGTGTATTCATTTGACGTACGACACGATTATTTTTCAATCAGTTTTGATGTTTGTATGAATATTCTAAAAATAAACAATAATTTGGTGTAATTTTGTTGCGTTTTCTGGAATATACATTTAAACGAGGAACGAAAGGGATATCACTCATAAGACTCCCACGCGGAATATTATTTTGGATATTTCCATGTGTGTAAATATCCCAAACGTGAAACCAAAAGTTTACTATTTATTGCTATGAGTATTTACAGTTTAGATGAGCGGCGAGTATATAATGGTATACACGAAAAAAAAAAATAAAAAAAAAAAAAAATATATTAAAATCAAAAATAATATATTCCGCTAATCATTCATATCTCTAATCTAAACTCGAAATGCACAATATAATAGTAATAAATCGTCGATTAAATATTTATATTCAATATATGGGTATATCTTGTTATAAATGGTAAAATTAATTTTTTATTTTTATATATATATATATATACATTTACCACATTATTATAATTAATTCAAATATAATGTTAAAAGCTTTTTTTAACACAAAAATGTGTTGAGAAAATGACGAATGTTAAAAGACTCACCCAGTATGTATCATAACGAGACGCGACTGATGTTAATTAAAAAAGCGTTTGCTTTGGGTCGAAAAAAAAAAGTTCTAAATCTGATAAAACGGTATAATTTTAAGATCTTGAGGTAATATGCACAACTGGGTTTACAGTAATTCTGTTCGATATATATTGGCGTTGTTTTCTCTGATTAATTACTAATAAATAATAATATATTGTACACTTTATTATTAATATAGGTTTATATGTACTTAATTCTATTAGAGAATATTACTTATAAACAGTCTATCTATGTGTTAGGTATATTTAAAAGAAAATTAGGACACAATTTTTTTGATTTTAGCACAATACCACACATTATTTCAATTTTTTTTATATTATGTTAGCAAAAGTGAAAAAAAAAAAATACGAAATCACAACTGTATAACATACCAAAACATCTCTTTATTCAAACGACTTCAGAGAACAGTGTTTTATACATTATTTTACTGTAAAAAATAGTTTTATGGAAAAAAAATATATAGCTTTTTCGGGCTATAGCCGTAATTAAGAAATATAAATACACGATATTGCAGACAAAATGGTTTTTCATTTAATTATATTAATAACTCTTTCAATAAACCTATATGTAGGTCACCACACCTTAATAGGACGGTACACTCGAATGTTTTGCTTTCTTCGTTTGACTAATGGAAAACATAGGAAATATTACGCTACTTATATTGTGAATTATAGTGTTTAGGTTAAGTTTAGGATTGAAACACACCTGTTACCAAAATTAAATTAAATAATATTTTCAAAGGTACTTAGGAGGTTATTAAATTTTGTATTTATTTTTATTTCATATGGTTTTTTTTTTTTTTTTTTAATGAAAAACATAGGTACATAAACTCTTAAATTACTAACTAGCTAGCAAATACTTAACTTACTACTCATTTAACAAACTAATAACTGAAATAAGCATAAATGAATTATATAAACCATAAACTATACACTACAAGATAAACATAGAAATAAATTAACACATAAATAAATGACTGCGGTAACATAGAACTCTGAGAATAACAATAATAGTAACAATTAAAACAAAAAAAAACAAAACACATTTCCATCTCTAGAGGCGTACTTCTAGGCTACGTAGCCACTCTTGAGTCTCACTGTCGCCCTTGTGAAGCTCTTCTGTTCCTCCTTCATATTTTGTTAAGGAGCATACCTCAGCAATGTGTTTGATGGTTTGTAACTGCCCACACTCACAAAGTGGTGTATCTAACATTTTCCATTTGTGTAAAAAAAAAATTACATTTTCCATGTTTTTTTCTAATTCGGTTTAGGGCAGTCTACATCGCATGTGGAAGTTTAAATGTTGGGACTCTCTGAGTCGGGTCGTTTGATGAGGAAACCATTAATCACGTTACTATCTCTTCAAATTTTCTTCCACATATCTTCCGGATTCTATGTTGTACTCTTGATTGATCAAATAGGATCTATAGATTTTAATCTTTTATTTGACGCCTTACTGATGTCGTTAAAAACTGGAAGATTTGTCGATTTTTTAACTTGTTTCAATAATTTTACTATTGATTTTTGTATAATGTTAAATAACAAGGAAATCATAACGTTTTTAGTTTTATGATTTTATTCAACTAGTTGAAATTTTGACACTATGAGATGATATTTTGCAAAAAAAAGCTCCTACACGCCCTCGAAAATATTCCGTTTTTTTTTTTTTTTAATTTGGTAATAAGTGTTTCAGTTCTAAACGTAGCCTAAACGATATAATTCTCACTTTAAGAGTGGCATACTTATTTTCTATTGCCCATTAGATAGCCAGAGATAAGAAATAATGTTTGTGCAGCTTACTTTTAAACGATTATACTTAATTTGATATCTCGGATAACAGGTATATATGTTAGTGCATTAACCAAATATTCATCGGTCATTAGTTCAAACTCGGGTGTATTCTTAGTACTTTTGTAACGACGTGTGCAAATTTTTATAAATTGTCTTCAATAATTTTATTACGTAAATTTATTTTAGTCATCTAGAACAAGGCAGTTTGTTGATATGACCACAGTCAGTTTCTAATATTAATAAATAGTTTGCTGACCATATGTTTCATTTTATTTATTGAAGAACGTTTTTCTGTTTAAATTTAACATTTGCTTAATATTACCAAGATATTTCGTTGAGTGTACCTGTATCCATTTATGTTTCTTAATAAAGTGTTATGCTACATATTTATTGTAAAAATTATTTTATCAATTTTTTAAAAAGATATTGGGATGTTTTGATATTGTTATAAATTAATATTTATTAAACTATTTTTTCCATGAATTAGGTATGTCTAAAAAAAAAAATTACAAGATGGCATCCTCCATTCTCCATCCACCCACCATATGTATTATATGGAGAAATGTACGATGTATATGACATATACATTTTATATATTACCATCCTAAAGAGGGAATTAATAAAAATCAATTTTCGAACAATGAGATTATTTTATATTCCTACTATATGACTAATTTCGCATCTTAACTGCAGTTAAAAGTAATAGAAACCACTAGAAATGCTTTTAAAAGAGATTTTATCGACCGAATATCATACAAATACAAAGAAAATACATAGTATGTTACATATTATACTAATGAAAAATGCAGTATCTTCTATAACATAAAATAAAAGATAAAAATAATGAATTAAGTATGAGAAAACCTACCCGAAAAAACTTTAGATGCCTATTACTGATGAAAATTGTAAAAAAGTGAGAAAAAAATTACGGAGAAATCTAAAACCTAATTTTCCGAACAATTTTTTAATTTTTGGAGATACTGATCTTCTTTTTAGGATAGGTACGCTGAACTCGACCAAATGACACGACCGGTAAATGCGTGGGAACGAAAAGAATTTATATAACGATTACTATATATTTGTGTATAGTTATATAATAATGTGTCGGAAATATGATTGATAGGATTATGTTCGATCAGTGCAGCTCACGATGATTATTTCCGAGGCAAGAATGACGACGGACAATATAATATTATTAACAGTGAGTGAGTGAGAAATTTGGAGGGACAATTGGTTCGAAAAGCCTATCGTGAAAGATGTGATATATATTACGGAGTTTTCGAAATTCCGGTGAAACCTCATCGGGCTATACATTAATCATAAATATTGGTTCGAAGCCGCGGTGTTCCGGTGTTTAATCTCGATATTTCGTTCTTGCAGTACCTATATATTGGTCTATAAAATGGCTTCAAATATACGTATATATATATAATAACTGGTTTCAAGTTATTATTTCGTACGTCATGGTCGGCGATAATCGTTTTTACGATATAAAATAATATTGTCGGAAAATTCGTTGGCATATAATGCACCATTTAATTTGATGATCTGCGCTAAAATTCCGCTAAATGGACGATTTTATCTTATCGTCACGGTAAATTTCAAACGTACTTTGCTGGTTGAAAAATTTGTCAAAAAAAAGGCAAAAAAAATGTGTTAAATATATATGGGGTTTTTTTTTTTTTTGGTACAAACTTTGAGGGTGACCTCATGTTAGTGAGTGTAATCGAAAACCTGTTTTACGTTTGGTGAATTCGGTACTTTTAAGAGAACTTATGTAATTAAGATTTTAATTTATCGTAAAATAAAATACACCACGAGATTTATCGACCCCCCCCCCAAAAAAAAAAAAACTCCTATATTGATATATCACAAGATTTTGTGAACGCCGGTAACTGAAAATCATTTATCAATATAGTGTTTGCTAGGAACTACATATTGTATGACGAATGGATTTCAATCAGGTATAAGGGTAAATTTTAGCTGATAGTGTTGAGGCCTGCAATGATATGCCTACGGATCAGAATGTTTGCCAGTAGATAGGAAAATAGAACAGAGGAAATGTTTAACGGAAATGAGAATGTCAAAATGGATGAGTGGAGATGACTAGAGAAGACAATATACTAAATGAGCATATAAGATGTTGTATAGGAGTGGCTTCAATAGTTGAAAAAAATAGAGATAATAGATTGAAATTAGTAAAGGGTATGTATGTTTTATTTATTTATTAAAGAACAACGAACTTACGCCCAATATATACAGAGTGGTATTAAATAACAAATATAATATAAAAAAAATGAAAATATAATAAAATTAATTAAAATTCAAGAAGGAATGAGGGATTATCATTGTAAAGCCTCTTCACACGGGTGATAGGCTTGTTTTTTTAAACAAAATTTGTCGTTAAATGGCAATGAAAAATTAAAATTAATATGGATACATTTAATAAAGATCTTTAAGTTAATTAATGCAAGAAAGAAAGTAGAACAGAACCAGAAAGAACTTACGGGGAAAAGTAAGATTATGTGAGTGTTGGCAATCAGCTATATAGTATAAATGCGGAATATGGGAAAAGAGAGTATATAGTCATGAGGAGTGTAAGTTTAAGAGCTTTGGTTTTACTGGCCCAAGTTATCTACTAGCATCAGCTATCCGAGGGTCCCATAAAACTGAGTCATACTAAACAATTGGTCGAAGAAGAACACAATCAATGGGTTTCAATGAGTTGGAGAGTTTGAATTCACCATACACTCTTTTACTACTTTAATAACTTTACAGGTAGAATTATAATTGGGACAGAGTGAAAGTAAAGCCAAGATTACATATACTGGAATTAACAGGGAACAAGTTAAAACTATTAATAGGATAAGAACTAGAATATTTTATAGGGTCGAGAATTCTGGTAAATATCATCGACGTCATTTATTAATATTCAATGTAAAACCGGGTGTTTCAGTCAAAGTGACGAAATTATCAAGATCGTCCTGAAGTTTACGGAAATCATTGAAATAGTTAATATTCAGAAATAATAAAATAATGCAAAACAAAGTAGCCGACAATGTCTAAGAGAAAAACAAGCACTATTTACAAACAATGAAAAAAAGTGAGGGAGATAAATGACCCACCTTTCGGTACTCCAGATGCAGATAAAAATACTTCAGACTTGGTATTGAACATATTTACGTAATTAAATATTTTCTAAAAATTAATTGAATCAGGAAAGAAAAGGTTCACTAAACCCTGATACTTGCATTATACATAAATTAGAACCTTCATTATTAACCGAATCAAATTCCTTTGCAAAGTCCGTATGCAAAAAATCTACCATCTTCTTTAAAGCATTAAATATGTAATTACAAAAATCAAGGTAGCATATAATAGTGGATCGATCTGAGCAAATGCTGTATTGTTCATTAGCTAAAGTGCAGTTAATAAAAAGCTGCATTGTGTTTTGAAAAAATGCTCGAATACTTTTTATATATGCCCCAGTACTGTCTGGGTCCGGGTCTGTAATTAATTATCAACGAAGAGCTTCCATATTTTAAAATAAGGGCGATACAGTCAATTTTTTACAAATCTGAAATAATACTTTTATTTAAAGATCTCCGAAAAAGAAACCACAGAAGATAGATGATAAAATATCTACCCATATAAAGAAACGTACCAAATAGTCTGTCGGGAGCCACGGATGTTATATCTTTTAGAGCAGTACCTACATTTTTTGATATTTTTAATATTATTGGGATAGTAGAGTATTAGTTATTAGGTAAATAAATAATAAGGCAACTTTAAGGACTTTAAATCAGAATTAACTGATATCAAAGAATATATAATAAATAAATGGGATTAGCAAGTAGCCTTACAGTTTTTGGCTCATATGTGCTATTGAATCCTTCTAATGTTGAAGGAAAGAGGGTAAGAGGAACCTCGAAAAATAGGGAGTTGTAATACAGAGTGATATGAGGTGAATAGGTGTGAGTAAGGAGAATGTTGAAGTTGTGGTTAATATATGAGTTTTTAAAAATAAAAATCAGTCAGGTTATACCTATAACAGTCTCGGGTGTACGCTTTTTAAGAATTTGAAAGGTGGGAAAGTGTTAGGGATTCTGGTTAATTCGGATCTCAAGCCTTGTTGCAAATATATAGAAAGATTGAACGCTGATTAGGATACTTTTATATGACCCGTTAGAGCAAAACAATGGAAATTTTAAATTTAATTAGGATTTTTTATTTTTGGTGGAATCAAATAATACTTGTTGACTGAGTTCTTCAGTTTGTTTAACACCGAAGATAGAAACATCGTTTCCGAAACGCGTATTTGTTAAAATAAAACAAATTATTTTGTAGGAAATGGGTTTAATATTTTATTTTATTACGATTATCTTGGTTGAGTTGTTTAGCTCATTTTAAATTTATACGAAAATTGTTTTGTTTTCATACAGGCACACATCGTGTATTTTGTTATGATATTTTCGACATTTTCAAATTATCAAATATGTCTTGTACAAAGTCTACTGCAAGAGTTTCTGCAGTGTTCAAAAGGGATATTATCGTGAGTTAATTAATATGTTAGAAGTGGATACGATTGGAATGCGGTTTGGAACGGATGTGGTGGAAAAGAAAAACAAACGACAAGTCGTCTTTTACTGTAATTAAAGGTTTCGCATCGGTTATCGATCCAAAATATTATCGTATAGAAATATTCCTTATTTAAATTAGGTTTCGGGTCCATACGGTCCACTTAATCCTATACATATTTCTAGTGATTTCGAGGCGGGTCGCCAGAGATTACTCGACGCCGACAAACGAAAACGGGTGTGGAATACTATGCCTAGTCGGGGCCCGAAAGTGATTGGTATATCGTGGAGAAGAAGTGTTTTGAGCCGGTTATAGGGATTAACGTGTACTCGTTACGTTGATGAAAAACCGTCATTGCGTACTAATATCATAGCTGTCGACGTGAGTCCACGATATTATGTAGCACCATTTTTCGTACAATGTGTGTTACTTTAGACAGAAAATAATATCAGCGCTATTAAAATTCGTCGACTCGCGTCAATGGAAACTTAAATTCATACACTTCACACACATCACATATTATCGTTTCACACTCGAGTTTATATTATATTTATTTCCATAATACCATAATATATATATATATATATATATATACTGTAATAGTCTTAAACACGCGTATAATTTTGATACTCAGTCTATTTCATGTATAAAATATGTACTGTATATAGTCCAGTAGTGTAGTACACGCCAATCTTATTATGTTATTATGTATCGAACATCTCGACGATAAAACGTTATCAGAAGTACCTATCACATATTATTATCACAACTGGTAGTACCTATGTCTACCTACTACGCCGTGACGATGATAATAGAATAATTTAAATTGTTTCTTTTTGACCGTGGTACAACACTATAGTACACTAAAGGTATGTATTATCGTAACGAACCACCGAGTAATCACTATATATTTACATGTACCGCGTACTCGTACGAGTGGTTAAAACCATACATTCGTGCACTTTAAAACAAAAAAAAAAATATTAAAAAAAATCCTACAGTTATATCCAGTGACAACGAACTCCATTATGGAATAAATCTATTTCACCATTTATCTAAACATTGACAAAAAAAAAAAAAAAAAAAAAAAAAAAAAATCACATATTTCGGTATAATATATTGTCACTCGAGGTCGTCCGGGTCCTGTCTAACTATTCGCGAGTATCTACTACCTATGTCTATCTAAAAATGATGATCTATACATGTACAATCGATCTATATTCCATATTACGCTCTACACATACAAGTTGGGCAGTGATGAAAATAATGGGCAAAATGTAAAAGTGCCGTCGTCGGAGGTGACACGTTATTTTATACATGACTGGCTTAGAATGAAAGAACTATGACGATCGGTGGTATTTTGAAATTTTTTATAAGAACATTTTTTAAAAATCCAATCTGCAATATTTTCGTAAGATATATAAAATATTTTCTGTATTTTTGTAGGTCATAAATCTCGGTTTTAGTTTAAAATTTTCGTCTTCACAATACTAATATATATACAACATACGGAATAGAAATCCTATTTTGTTCTCCAATAGACGATGCGTTTTCGTTTTGACAATTTGATATGTTTAGGGCAATATTATTATCGTATAGTATAATAATAATATATACGAACAGTAATAATAATTTATTGAGCTGAACGCGATAACATTTATATTTTTTAAATTATCTCATTGAATAGTCAAATGTAATAGTATACAAAAACGCTATCGAGGGACAATAAATACACATGAAATATTTTTCGCCAGCTGTATGGGGCAGTTTTCACTGCTGGTTTTCGTAAGCTATATACGGACTTGTAGAGAATTTCATGAGATATGAGCAAATTGCAAGGTATTTAATACCTGACAGTTTTTGAGATGTAATAATACAATATTATCCTAAAAGTACAAATCATAATGTGTGTCGTTATTATATAGCAAAAAGCACTCTCTACAAGCTTAATATTGTATGGTTATACGTATAAATCGGGATAATTTATTTATGTCAACGTATCTACTTACATATTGTATAATATTTACGCGTTGGTTTACAAGGGATCTCAATATTTTAACTATTGAAACTACGACTTAATTAATCCACCTATTTTAATGGAACTTAATTTATAACAATATAATAACAAGTAAGTATACTTCGACTAAATTAATACCTACAAATATATATATTTATATGAAGTTTTAATTAATCGGAACGAGAAGTTTGAATTTCGATTACCATAACACGCGGCGTTATTCACATATTATCATTATTATTATATATATTGACTTCAGTATATATTATACACACGTATGAGTACTTTTCAAAACTTCTTACAGAGTCCTTGTTGAATAGTATAATTAATAAACCGGTTTTTTAAAAAAAATCACATTCACGACAGTTACAAAACACTCAAAAGAAACGCTTTTTAACACTGTCGTCGGTCAGGTTAGGTTACGCTCAACAACAATGATAAGACCACTCGGAGACAACAATATTATGTGCAGGATGCGTCAGGAGTTACATGCCATTATGTGCGTTGAACTACCTGGCACATATACTGACCAAACGCCGTCTGTTACCGATCACTGTAACTACTACTTACTAGTAATCGTTGTGGCACTTAAACCTCACTTTACGTTGTTGGCGTTGGCAAATAGATCCCATTTCCGGTGAAAACTAAAATTTTTTTGAAAATGGCACTTGGCTCCCTATTTACTTCAAGCCTTCAGCTGTAAAAATACATTTGTTTCGTAAAAAAACCACTATATAGTATTTGTTCGAGGCAGTGATAACTGATCGGCTATAATATCGATAGACATTACGATAGCATAATTATTATTATTTAGTATAAATTTCCAAAAAACAATATCTTACCATGTACGATTTACACCTTAATCCTACACGTATTTTATACTTAATTTATCCTAACATCTATATAATCTATATAATAAACTTATATGTAACTATGGACCGGACAGTTTTTTCGTCACTCCTCTGTGGGTCTGCTGTTGTTCCAGCGAACTTTTGCACATCAACAGGTTCTTGTACGCTTGCCGGTACTCGGAGCTCATGACCACGTAAATGATCGGATTGATGCACGTGGTCAAGTAGATGAGGACGTACGCGGTTATTTTCAGGACGTACAAGTCGTCCAATTCGTGCGACGTCTTGCTAATGGTGATCGGCAAGTAGCACGTGACAAACGACGTGAATATCACGAGGATCATTTTCAGCAACTTTTTGTCCTTCAACGACATCCTGTCGACACCGATAGTGCTCTGTTTGCGTGTCCTCGGCGAGGAAGTGTCGTCTTTCGTTTGAAAAACCTGCCCAAAATAACACATACGCGTTTTATTAGAAGTTCAACACTGGCAATAAGGTATTCAGTATTTTGCCACTCTTTGGGAAACTAAATAAACTAAATATTGCCAAAAAAAAAAAATTATTCGAAAGGGGGGTCTTGAATATATATGTTCCAGTATTTGTACAAAGAAACATCGTACGGAAAATCGTACTATTGGAATATCTGTTACATGTTTTTGCATGTTTTATATCCTACTATTGCGTCCTCTTAAACGTAGAATTAAAAAAAAAAAAAAAAAAACCCTTTCTTAACTGGTTTTTATATTATTAAACAGGAGTATTCTCAAAAAATTTCCCAGTAGTGCGGGTTTTGCGTTGAATAATAATTGATCCCCACCCGTTTTCCCTCTAATGGTCAAATTTTAAAAATCCTTTCTTAGCGGGTGTCTATGTGATTAAAGGAATATTTAAGAATATTGCACGGCGTCGTGCAATATCAATTGGGGTAAAAGGTAAAAGATTAAAAGGGTGATGTTATTTGATACTTTGTCCATGTGATGTACCGACTACGATATTTATATGCCTAGAGTTTCAATTGAGTAATCCCGGACAGGCAGGCTGATGGGTAATGTATAGGTTGTTTGAGGAGGAACATCCTAAGTTCAAGCTCGAATTAATCGGAAATGGTTGCATGGAATTTGTCGGTCTTTTAATGTTTTTAACATTTATTATCTGATATTTATTTAATATTGAATTAAAACAACATAAAATATTTTTAATTGAGCTCATCCGATGAAAAAACAATGAATAAAAAAATTAAAACTCAATATTTAACAAACATTGAACATTATAATAATGTTTATTCAATGTTTAATAAATATTTTCATGTCACTTGTTTCTTTTTCCAGTGATTATAAATATATTGTTAAAATATCTTTATATATTATATTAAAAAATACACTCACTGATTTTTATAATCAAAACTTTTAATTTTTTAAATTCGTACTGAGGAAATAAAAGGATAAAGTGACCATTTTTTTTACACTCTCTGAAGTACTATACTACTAGGCAATTTCCCAATAGAGATATTTTAGGAATACGGTTCTGGGTCAATAAGCAGTTTGTCCTGTACTACGCTGGTTTAGAATGAAAGGGTTCCCTACACTCGTTTAAAATTGACTTTCAAACCATTTTATTAGCATTTTCATGATGCACGTTTTAAGCTAAGACGACATTTGTAAGTTAGAAAAATACAGTGAACGATAAGGTTTGTATAAAAAGGTTTGTATAAGGTATTGTATAAAAATACATTTCAAATTTAATCTTAAAAAACGTTATGTTAAACAATTTTAAGGATCCTTTCATTCTATGCCAGGAAATACTTGAATAGCTGGGTACTAGGCACTAAGTATCTAAATTGATAATATTATAGGTTAGATTATAGGTCATACATTATGATTAGAATTAGAATTATATATTTTAATTGGTAGAACATTAATGAAATACTAAACTATGTAGGTGTAGTTCTCGTATTATAATTGTTTGAATAATCTGATTGGGAACTACATATTATTATATCATTATAGAGATACCCAATAAAAGTTCTATTGACAAATTTATTATTAGTGCTTTTTTATAATTATGCCACATATCTCAAGCTCTCGTTACGTGTCGTATATATATTTTTTAATGAACATTTATGTACTATAAGTAAAAAGTAATTTTTGTTTAACATATCTACAGGGTGTAATTTGTAACATGGCTATTTGACATTAATTTTTTTCTATTCAATATTTTAAAGTTTAAGAAAAATAATAATTATTATTATTGCATTCTTAGGCTGTAATTAAATATGTTTACTCTAATCAAATATTTTAGGAACTTTATTCTGAATCGAATGTCTAGGAAATAAATGTATTTCCTCCCTTTTTTTTTTTTTTATTAAAATTGAATGTTTTTTTTAAAATTCTATTTGAATTGTTTGTCTAGCTATTTAACTAATAAATTATAATCTGTCTGTGATATTTTGTGTCACTACTTTCGATTTAGATTTTTAAACAATACTATACCTAACTTTGTTCAGAATCGTCTTTCGAACGCGACGATTTATCAATATTCTACAATCGGTATCCGAACGAATTTTACGAATTTTATAATTAAATTATTTTTGTTTTTGTTTTTTTATTGTAATTTTCCTTGGAAACGGCTTTTCGAGTAGTAGGAGTCGAGTACCGATCTGGGAGTTATTTTTGACGGAGAACTGTTTTCACGTTGTATTTAATCATACCGCGTACCTATTATGTGTTTGGTAATATTGTGGAAAAAAATAAAATAAATAAAAAATATATCAAAATATCGAATAAAACGAAAATCGCTGTTATCTCGAACGCCTAGGGCCCACCCGAGACTCGAAACCCGGATACGACGATTGCGACGACGACGTGTTCGGCACTTACCGCAGACACGACTTGAGTGATGGTGGCGTTCAGGGCGGACGACGGGGAACGGTCGCGCCGCCTGGACCGCCGGCGGTCGGAGAACGATATCGGCGAGTAGCTGTCCTCGAGCCCGGACGAGCTCGGGTCGGCGGCGATGTCGTGCGGCGACAGGAAGTTCTGTTCCTTGGAGTCGGTGGTGGAACAGGTGCCGGTGGCCGTGCTGGACCCGATGGCCGAGTCGGTGGATATCTCGGGCACTTTGAACCGGGTCTTCAGCGTGTAGTAGGCGGTGGCGTCCGACGGTTTCGTGGTCATCGCGTTCCGCGGGTTGCTGGGCACGGTCGCCCGCGACTTGAGCGCCGTCCTCCGCACGATGTAGAAAATCCGGGCGTAGCACACCACGATGGACAGGCAGGGCACCACGAACGCGCCTATGAACAGGATCTCCTTGGGCGACCGGCCCACCGAGTCGGGCAGTATGGAACACGACCCGACGGTCACGTCCAGCCCGAACTGGCCCCATTTGCCCAGCCACGTGGGCACCAGCGCCCCGAAACCACCTACCCAGGTCACCGTCACCATTACGCCCAAGTAGAACCTCTTGTACAACCTGCGGACGGTTCGGAAATAAAATAAATAAATAAATAAATAAATAAGTCTTGTTAGTTATCAGTAGACACGAGATTGGGCATGAAAGAATAAAGTAGGTGATGCCGTTTGAGTGTTACGTATAATAAAATAGGTACTGTGAAAAATATACGATATTATAATGTATATATAAATAAAAAACACTATGAAAAAAGTTGAAAATACATCACATTGATATTATGAAACATGAAAAAAAGTAGAATTATACTGCCCCTTAGCCCCCCTCCCCTCTCGGCGTACGCCACTGAGTCTAGTATGGAGGGACTGTTGTACAGGGTGGTGTAGTGGGGATTCTGACGAATTTTAATTGAAGTTTATAGCAGTCAAGTATCTACCTTGTAGGTTTGATAATCGTGTCTGGAAATTTTACAATGTGCTGTATGAATAATAGTGAGGAAATGCTTTGATTTTGCGTTTTTTTTTGGAGAAATTGCTTTTACTCGTGTTCACACTGAAAGTTTAGCACTAGTTTGGAACGTAAAACCTCTGGTAATAATTAGATACGAACAAAAAGAAACGTATACTAAGAAAACAGACCACTTCCTTTAATATATTATTTTTGTATTAGTAACAGACTCACTGTCAAAAATATGGCATGGAGGGTTCTATAAATAAAACGTATATAAAAAATTATTCATTTGATAAGAAAATGGTCAAACTATAAGCATTTGCTTACGAATAAAAGGTCGAAGTATAAGTTATTTACTCACATTCATTCATTCGATTTAATATAACATTGTTAATTGCGTGACAAAAACTCCTAGGCTGCATGTCAGATTGTGAATAGAGTATATACAAAGTATAAAATATAAAATGTGTTTTATGACGATATGTTTTAAAATGTATTTTAGTAGTAAAACTGTAAGAGTCTTGCAGTTTTGGTTTTGATATTGCGTTGCAAGTTTTGATCTTGGGATTAATATTGCTTGTAAGGCTTGATTTTTATTTTTCTAGTGATGGTATAATTTTGCACATCTTGATTGGCTAATGCTAGTACAATCTTTGCTTTGGTATTTTTCTTATATATTCGACAAATTTCGCTCATCAAATATTTATAAATATACATTTTATTACGGGTAGACCCATTACATTAAGAGGAGCCATTTTTTTTAGATTTTTCAACTGTTGAAATGTGTACAGAAACAATACCGTAAATTTTCGAAAAAATACGACGAAATTTACAATTTATCATTTTCAGTTGGTGGTAAGTTATTAAATCATTTCTAGTAATTTTTTTCTAAATAAAACATCTTATATAATATACCAACAGGTATCAAGAATTTACATTACATAATTAACATACACAGTTTTGAAATTTTGATTTTGAAAGAAGACCTTCGGTAATTTAACTATAAGTGTAAAATATAACATAAGTTCATAGTAGCTTCTATTCATTCGAATGGATATATTTTAATTTTTCGTAAATATTTACGAATTCAAATACTTTAATGGTGTTTAAATAATTGTATCGAACTTTTGGAAAAATTTGAAATTATAAAAACGAAAATATCAGGTTTAAAACTGAATAGTAAAATATAAAATCAAATTTCTATAAAACAATTTGTTTTATTTACAACAAATACGTATTTTGAAAACAATGTTTCCATCTTCAGTGTTAGACAATGAATAATAAGGATTGATTTTTTTTTAAAAGGAAAATACATTCAAAAGATTTAAGCTTATTCAAATCATATTAATATACTGAGCTACATAGATTATAATAACGTATTTTTAAGAACTATTAAAAAAATAATATGATCGTCTAGACTCAATATGGTTTTACAGCTTATGATATATGTATCTTTATTATATAGTGTATAAAATAAACAATAAGATAAAGTATTAGTGAATATATATTAAAATATAATATTTTTTATTTAATATTATATCAACTATTGTCCAACATGTCACACATATAAATATAATATAAAATATCATTTTTTTTTTTTTTTTTTTTTTTTATCAAGAAAAGTGTTTACAACGATGACAGTTTCCAACGTATTTATGAAATATTCTGCCAAAAATAAAACAAATACTTTTCCATTGTTGTATTTCATATTTTATTTAAAGACAAATATAATACAAAAATTGAAAATAATTTTAACTCCACAAAGTTTTTTTTATTAAACCTTATGTAAATAATTCATTTTCATCCTGTCAAAAACAATATTTAAAGTGAATATCGGTCAATATGAGTGTAAATAAAATATGTATTATAAAATCCGAGTTTAAATTAGATGACAATATTCTTGAAAGTATATAATATTAAAAAAATGTTACTAAATCTTGTTTAATTTATGAAATACTTGCTGAATTACTCATCACTTCATCAGTTTCATCAGTGAAAAATTGTATTGTTTATTAATAAAAGTTAAAACCCACTTTCCCCATCTTTTAAATCCAATTTTGAAAAATCCTTTCTTAATATCGTCTATATAATTAAAGGAATATTCTCTGAAATTGTTGTCATTTTACAATCAGTAGTTTGGACCGGGCGTTCATTAGTCATTCAGTGAGAATTTGAATTTATATATAGATTTATTATATGTATACTAATTCTGGTATTATAAAATTGATTAGAGATAAAATTGTATTAATTGAATTATTTGTTGTTTTTTTTAGAGTTAAACCGAATGGTTCACTGATACAAGTAAAACAAGTGAACTTTAGATAAGAAAATTAGTCATTTATTATTGATTAATGATTATTTATTAATAATTAATAATTTATTTAATGACTAATTATTATTATTATCTGAATTCATAATTAAAAAAAAAATTATAACGATGAGAATCTAATTATTGTTGTTTTTGGAGATATGAAGTAGGTACGTCACATTATTTTGTGTAAAATCATAATATATGCGAATGAAACATACAATGCAATTCAATTCTAAACTAAAATAAACATATTATTGTTTCAAATGATTATTTTAATTTTGTTTAAACGTTATATAGTTAGGTATATAAATTTAAATGTTATATTATGTCATTCGGGTTATAAACCCAATATAATATGGCCAACATATCGAACGTGTAATCGTAGCTCCATTTTTTTTTTCATTTCCGTTAAAAAATAATTTTAGAATTTTCCCTTCACCCGAATATTTATACAAAGTCAATTTTTCGGTTTGTCGCCAATGGTTTGTGAACCAATCATTTGTTAAATTTTTCGATTAATTTTAACGTAGGTACCTATATATAAATGTATATCATGTGTTATTTTTTAAAATTTTATGTTATGTTATTTTTTTTTTGAATCTGCTAATTTCTGAAATTGAAAAACAAAAAAAAAAAAAAAAAAAAAAATCAAATACAGATTTTCACATACTTTGGGTACAGCGACGGATGTCCAATCATGATGTACCGGTTTATGGTTATAGCCAGTATGGTAAACAGGGACACGGCCAACAGTCCGTATCTGACCAATGGAAAAAGACGACACAGCAATTGTCCGTGTTTCCACGACCGATGCCAGAACGTGGAGGCGGCCAGTGGTAAGTTGAAACAACAAAAGCTCAAATCCGACACGCTGAGATTGATGATGAACACGGCCGTCGCATTACGCACCTGCAACATATTAAGATCGAACAATTTAGTTAGGTAAGTATAATAATTATTTTCAAACGAAAAATCTCATACAGGTCATTTGATTTCGTATTTTTTAGATTGGCCGAATTTTAACAAAATCATATTTTCGCGCCAATATAATATGAAAACAGTAAAATTTACTTATAATCGAAATTATTTAAATGCATGTGTTTGAAATCGATTTTAGATATTAGATGTCCGGTTTTCGCAGTGACGGTTACCTATTTTTCAATTTCTAGAAACAACTTTACGGCCAGAAAACTAGGTCCAAATATTTCATGCAAATTACTTGAACATTTTTTGCCTGCATATTTAATCCAATTAGTAGATACTTTGAAGAGGTAATTTTCACGCGTAATTATCAACAATTGTTATTTCCTAAAATAATGGTTCCATAGGAACTTACAGAAAGTACAGAAAACGATAAGGCTCTATATCGTATACAAATTAAATCTTAAAAATGTTCTTCAAGCTAAAAATATATTATATTATATAGTTATATGTAATAAAATTATAATATATTATATAAGACATAAAGTTCCGCTAATAAATCGTTTTATTAAAATAAATTATATATCAGTTCCTTTCCGACGAGCAAAGATTTCCACCAGTTATTTTCTTTTGATATTAACCATACACGAATACATGAACATACACGATAGATAGATGCACCTATAATGGTATTATAATTTTTGACATCTTATCATTCTTCGTAGTTGAGTAACATAAATAAAATAAGCATTTTACAAACATTTCTAAATTTATATTTTGCAGAATAAAGAGGTTTTAGTTTTTAAAAAAAAATTCTAATTGTAGATATTTAAAAGTTAAAATATACTTTAAATTGAACGAGTTATTTTTGTAATTATACCAATAATGCAATTGACCCAGTATAAAATTATAATATATGTCTGATCGAAACTTATTTTAAATATAATTCAAATTCTATACATTATTTCACACAACTCAACATTTTAAAACTTTTCAATATACATATATGACAAGCTATAATAATACCATGCAAGTAAAAATGCCTGCATAAATGGCATTTTTTTTTTAAACTTAAGAACCATTAATTTAAAAAAAATGAATTTTTATTTTCTAATAATTAATTGCGAGCAATTTATAAACGACAGATAAAAATAATTAGAAAACTAATAATGATACAAAACGCGGTCGGTGTGAGTATAATATAATATAATGCGATTATACCCAAACATATCTGGTGATAAACTAGCTGCGGAAAACACTGCGTGGGTGAGATAAGCAACTGGTATAAGGACGACGTCCGAAAATTGAATTATCGTCCTTGGCTGACATGCTAAATGATGTAAGAACCGAAAAAAAAAACGTATCCAATAAACGAGATTGGGATAATGTTGAGTGTTCGATAAACTATATATCATATAAAATATACATGTCTTGTCCTAATCTAATATGTTATAATAATTCGAGAGCAGTATTCTTTTTTTCGAATTTTTTCCTAACTTGAAAGATTTTGCGACAGTTTACATTTGATAAAATCGTTATAAGTACCGAATACGTATTCTATAATAATGTAGTATACCTGTTATAGCGAGTTTTCAAATTTTCTTTCGTTGATAATTTACTGTTTAAGACAAAAAACCCAAAGTAAATCTCCGAAGACAATAATATTATGATTTTACAGACATAAATGTATAATATTATATTTTATATATTATATTACACACACACACACATACCTGTATATATATATATATATATATATATATATTATAATATATGTAACATTTTACGTCTTATAAATTATAATAATTTATATTAAAATCAAACGCGAGAAAACTCGAAAAAACATTGACGTTACGAAAGTTTGAGAGAAAAATAACGTAGTATGTAAGTAGGTACATAATATTATACTCGTAGTTCACAAAAAGTTAATTTTTATTAAATAAAAATAAACGCTACGTGACCTTATAAAATTTGTATTAATATTAAGTGTTTCAGTTGTCTATAAAACGTGAAATGACGAGCCAGTAAACGGACGATCGATGGTATTTTATTTATTAAAAATGAAATTATTTTTATTATACGTAAACGCTTATATTTTTCATTTTAAAATACATTTGATATTCGATATTCTAAATTTCGGTAGATTCGTTGAACTTATTAAAATATTGGAAACATATACAATACTGAATATTATATCCGATCATCATAGTATACTATACAAATACTTTGAGTTCTTCGTGAAAAGACACAGCCATTATACTGCTATATCACTCACTAGCTATTGTATTATGTGACCAAATTTCCGAATGAAAGAGTATACCGCAATAGTCGATACAATTATGTATAATCGTCTCAGAACGAAAATGTTCTAACGGAGAAGAGTAAATAATTCGAGATGGTCTGTAAGTTTTAAATATTATATTTTTTTCCTTTCTTTACGAACAATAATCAATACAACCATCATCAAAAGCCTATAAAGACCTAAAATAATATATGAGGATATCTCAATATTATTAGCCGAGTAATAAAGAAAAAAACGAAAATATGATATTGAGAATGAAAAGATTTCACGTGTACCTATATAGAAAAACTTTTTATTCTAAATAAACAAAATATTTTGTCAGATAGAATACCTTTACATATTTAAATTTTGTGTAGAATATATAAGTTCAAGATAAACAATTGTATTGTCTTACCAACCACTAATGTTTCATAAAGGTTATAACTTATTCGTGTTCTTTATCTCAGTAAATAATGATCGGATTAAAAAACTTCAAGATCAACCAACATGGAAAAAATCAAAACAAAATTAATTTATTCCTATGGGCTACGATGTATTCAAACTAATTAAAACAAAATATTTTTTTATTCATAGACGACGATAATTGACGAATGTCAATGCTTGAATAAAAATACTACCAAAGAATGAATAGTTGAATTTATATTTTTCTGAAGAATCTTTTTAAGCAATTTAATTATTTTTTTAAATATAATGTGTTTGCGAATTTCGACAATATTTTAACTGATTCCATTCACTCTTTCATGACGAAATCCGAACCACGGTACTTTTGTATTTATTTTTTTAATAGCTGATTTGTTTTTGATTACATTTTAGACTTAATTTTTTATTCTTTCGAAGGATTTAGACATATTTTGGTGAGGAGAAAACGTGGAGAACCTTTATATTTTATTTAGGTAAAAAAAAGTCTGGTCTCTAAAACTCTAAAATGTTTGCACATAATGGAATTTGTGAATACAAAAAAAAAAAAAAAAAAAAAAGGAAAGAAAAAATAATAGAAAAAAGCATATGCATGTATTCTATCAATCACGTGTGCTGCCAATATATGTGTAAGCCGCTGTGGATTTGAATTTTATGCGGTCTTGGTCCGAAGGATGCCGGAAAACCATCCATTACACGCGTTTATCATTTTATATAGTTTTTTTTCACAGACTTTATTGACATTTTTCATTTTTATATATTATCATGTTTCAACTAAATAACGTGGAATGTACGGACCGAGTGTATATTTTCTATTTTGGTACCCAGTATTTAGTAAAGATTCATGAAAAAAATTAACTGAAATTAATTAGGAAATAAATTCAAATAAGCATAAAAAGCCTTCACTGCTAAATTTTCGGTTTATAAATGTAATTTAAACAATAAACTATAATAATTATATAATAATAATAATAATTATATAAGCAATTTTATTAACAATTAATTACTTATGTATAAAAACCAAAAACCAACAAAATGAATAAAAATTGTAAATAGCCATGGCAACGAATTGTAAGAGCAGGTGGATGTACGGGCACAATGGGGATATACATTTTCTAAATTCTTCAACGTTAATACGTTTAACAGTTAATAAAATAATACCAAATAATTTCAACTCCTTATGAATGAGAAGTTCGTTTTATTATCCTCTGTAGAAAAATTTTAACTTAAATCTTTGAAAAAGATTTGGCAAAGTAATCAATTTCTTAAAATTTTACTTTTATAAATATTAAGTACCCATTAATTATTATGTTTGAATTATGTTTTGAATTTCGACGTATACAACGAATTTGCCAAAAACCTTTGTTCATTATGTGCTAACTTTACTAGCTGATTATGAAACTTAACTGTAAAAAAATAGTCTAGATACGGGTGATAGAAGTTAGTCCATCATCCCTTCTGTCTTTAGACAGGACAGTGTGTTATTATCATTTTAAATTTTAAAGCAAAGCTATAAATTATTGAATTTAAAAGACAATTCTGAACGAAGTTCGGTATATTAATATTTAACAAAATAAAAATGAAATTAAAAAAATAACTAACCGTGACAATTGTATGTGTTATTTTGTTATTTCTTCTGCATTTATAAAATATTTCTGTTATAAAAGGTAGTTTTTCTTTATGCTTAAGGAAACTACTTAAAAAAATCAAAAAAATCTAGAATAAAATTATCTAGAATAAATTTTCTATCAAAAAAGCTCGCTTTACTCTAAAACTTTTACAAGACTCCTTCTATCCGAATAAATGTATTCTTACAGATTTTAACACAGAAAAAAATGTTCAGATACAAGTGAAAGTTTTTTAATTTATTTATAAAATGTTATTGAAATTATTACTTTTGAATTTATCATTTATATTAATATGGAAATATCCAGAAGGATGGAATATGAAATAAATTATATAGAACAACAGTATCTACCATCTTAATTGCTAATCTGTAACCGTTTTTCTATACGTGTATTTAAAAGCATTTTACGAGTTCTTTAAAAACCAACTTTAAAAAATATATATATATATATACTATTTTTTTAAAAAAAAAAAGAAAACTAGGCTAAAAAATATGACGTAAGACATTTGGTAAAGTTTTCTTCTGTAATTTGTTTGTGTTTCGTATGTTGAACATACTCATACGAGTTTTTTTTTGATTGGAAATTGGTTTACTCCGACAACGTCCTTTATACAATGAAAATTAAAATCAGTGAAGTTATCCAATAGAAAGTTAAAAAGTTAAAATAGATTAGCTTTATAACTTCGGTATATAGTTATTAATTCAGTGCATTTAATAATGCGTTTATTACCTCTAATAAATTATCGGTAGATACCTATAATTATATAATATTGAAAAATTAATTATATTATTTATATTGTTGGTGAAATGACGAAATATATAGGTATTATTAATAATAATAATAATAAAATATTACTTAAGTGTTAAATCTTGTTAGTAATTTTGTAATTTTAAAATCAAATAAAAATGATCAAAAGAAGTGACCTAATAAATAAATAAAACGTTAAAAAAAAAAAAAATGCCCAAAATATATTTCGGGTTTGAAATTACTATGTATTTAACACACATTTGCGGCTTCGAACGCACCGCGTCAAACGTTCCAAACATAAGATGCAAATTAATTGAAATCCGAGTCCTAGTGATAATGGACGTTCGATATCTATGTGGACCATAAAATGTAGATAAAACAGTATTTGCGAATCGTCGAAAAGCCATATGAAATAAATTCGAAAACGATTAAGAACCGCGCAGAGTGGGTGGGTTGGTATTAATTGTAGGTTTACCTGTTTATATATATTTATATAATAATACCTTAATATTCGTGGCCTGGGGGGGGGGGGGAGGAAACGATTAATAATAATTACGAACTCGATTTAGACACCATAGAGAACTTTAAAAAGGACAATAATCCTTCCTATCCCAGCGTTTTCATGGAACGGATCAAACTCGAATGGAATATAAATATCCTTTAAAAAATATCGACATGGTTAGGTTAGAGTACCTATCCCCAATTGTGTTTTTTTTTTTTTTTTTTACGTTTTTGATTTATTTGCCGGGTACGATTTATTATATTTAGGGAATAATATTGCCCCGTAGTTTTTATGTATTTTTTTGTTTTTGTTTTTAGCGGATATATAAACATATTATCATTTATCTTGTTCGAATCGTTTTCTCCATTTCGTGTGCAGAAGCTATATATATATATATATATATATATATATATGTTAAATAGTGTCTACATATCATATACCTATTGCAAGTTCATTAACTTGTAAATCCGAAAGAAGGCTTAAGATTATTAATATCAATTTGGTTAAATAAATGACACCCGGAGGGTTCACAATATTCATAAAGGTTATTACAAACGACGTAACTGTTGACAGGGTATTTACAAGAAAAACGGCATTTTGTGCAGAAAAAATAAAAAAAAATCACAAAATCATTACTGTGCACACGAAATATTAATTAAAAATTAATTAATAATTTATGACGTAACGTCTTATATAAACGTTTTAATGAATTTTCCTTATTTTTAGTTAAATGATAAAATTTCAACGTTTTAACTAAATATTTTATTGTAACTAAAAATAATTTAATTACAGTATACACAATAATTTATGCACAAATAATATGATTATTATTAATATTTTTATGAATTTGTAATTTTATATTATAATATGATAGTCGATGCTGGCCCGATAGGAATGTTTGTGATAACACAGATCACAGGAATGAATTGTTATGCACCTCGAGTGTTTATCATGGAGTGTAAAAATGTATAGGATAATATATAAATTATATTTATATTCATATAGGAATTTTAAATCTGTAATTTAAAAAAAAAAAAAATAATGACATATTTTATGGGTACTTTCGGTACGGTTCTTGCACTGTTACAATAGCGTATCTATTACATTTATATACGTACTTGACCAAGTTCAGTTTATTAACGGTATTATTTTATTTAAAATATATATTTAATTTTTATTCATCCATAAATATGAGCACGTTTCGAAATATTATATATACTATACATTATTTACTATAATTATATTAATTAGTTAACCCAATCTAACCATTATTTACATATACAGAGTATAAATAACTAAATTGAGTGATGTATATATTATCAATGTTATAACTCAATCATACATTCAATTTCGCATTATATTTTGTTACCATATTTTTTGAAAAGCAATAATTTCGTTATAAAAGCAGCAAAATTACTCCGCGAGGCACACGAGAAATGTGCGTGGACTTAGTAAAAAAATTAACATCATTAAAAAACCACGATCTCCCTTGTCCTGTTCAATGTCTAAAACTTATATTTCTTTTACTGTGGACTTAATTTATCTAGAAATGAAACAGTTTAGAGATTATTCACTATAATTATTGATTTCCTAAAAAAAATTTGAAAATCTATAAATGGCAAAATTTGTATAAATATTTTTGAAAATTTAATTCAATCAACATAAGTTGTTAAATACATAAGTACTTTGTAAAAATATCAAGCTGTTTGACCCATTTCTTCAACCCCAAAATTTGAATTTATTTCTTAATGACATAATATAAGTTGTTGACAATTTAAAATTTTTTTAAAATAAAATAAAATTGAGACTTCCGCGATTTTAGAGATTTTATTGAAATATATTGATGTACGTTTATGCTTGCATTTAATTTTCAGGTCAAAACAAAATTACCTCTTTTAGGACTTAAAGTCTTAACGTGTTTATCGAAATGTCCAAAAAATTAAAAAATTACCCCCTCCCCCCAAAGTACAAACTAGATTTAATTTGCTACCATGAAGTATACATGTATCGCTGATTGGATCAAGTCTTTTTGTCCAAAAGTTGCTTACAGAAAAAATAAATAATAAAGACCATTGTAAAACCACTAGCTTTACCTAAAATGTTAAATTCAAATTTTATATTATCTCAATTCAATTCAAACATTTTTTTTTTTTTTTTTTTTTGTAATCAAGATATAGTACCTATACGAATCGAACCCTCCTCCCCCTAATAAATAGTGCATTCAAAAACAAATTTCGATAGAAATTTAAATTAAGTTTTGAATTCAACCAAAACCATTCTGTGTTAGATTATTCTAGACTTTATAAACGTATTTACAAAAAAATATTGAAAGTTCTCGGAGAGTTTTCTATTAAATTGTATTTTTTATCCATATCTCTGGATTAAAATCATTTTAATGATGTAATAATGTTATCATTTTGTAAAAATGATGTTTTATCATATTCATTGATAGATTTTAATGTTTTGAAAATTTTAAATAAAAAAATTGTATTAGGATTTAAATATTTGTGCAGGTTTCTGATTGAAATTAAAATTAAAATTAAAAATATAAAGTAGGTATACATAATTAAGATTTATATACTTTACTTTACCTGCAGGTTAGTTTTTTTAAGTATTATAAGCGTATAACGTAAATATTATCAGTGTTATACGAGTTGAACTAATATATTGAAATTTAAATATTACACCTATAATGATTTTGACAATATTTGTAATTAACCGAAATCAAAACAAATCAAATACAAACAATTTTCGTCCCGTAGGAAATAAAATAATGTATAAATACATATTAAATGTTTAAAAAAAAAATAAAAAAAATATGAATAAATTACGTAATTTAAATTTATCAAATCACTTATAATGTGTCTTTATATATTCAATAGGGAGATATATTTTATGATGGGCATTTTACGATCAGTTTACAAATTATACGTTTTGTAAACAAGATCGCGTCATCAATGTATTCGGACGAGACATCGTCGCATTTGGTTTTTGAACTACTTTTAATAGTGGTCACTTTATAGTGCTTTATCCTATTATTTCTGTTTTAACTACCGTAATTCTGCTATTACATAAGTATATAAGTATTGTTTGTGAGTCTGGTGTGCATATTATTTTATGAACAGACGTAAAAAAAAAAAAAAAAAATACCGCAACACCGATAAAATGAAAACGAATAGCTATCGAATAAACCATAATACACGCGGTATGTCGTGACATTATAATATTAAGTACACTGTTTTTATCAGACAATCGGATAAATTCATTTCAATGGTTGGGATTGAAAAACTTTATAAGAATATGTCTTTGTATTTGTCAATTTGTTCACGTATAACGGCGTCCATAGAGGACAAAATTTTAACAAAAATTAAATTAATTGAGAATTTTAAATCGCCTAGTCCATATTTTATCGAAAAAACGTTAATAATAATCGAAATCGATTAGCTTTCTTTCAAACTGCCATCTAAACTCACAACGGTCTCGTGCTGAATACACGACAATTAATATATATAATATGACCAATCATATGTCTGTAAATATCGTTATCACCTAAACGAAATACCTACAGTAAAATTAAATAATTGTACGAAATACAGTACAACTTTCATATCATTTTATTTACATATTATATCTTAATCAAAGTCTTTTTTTATTTTATTTTATGATAGGTAATTATCGTAATTTTTATGTAGGTTACCTATAGTGTTTTTCTGTTTATATACTTGTACCCGGTAATGTACAATTATCTTTATTGTGCGTGTACACAAAAACAGAAACGAAAATGAATAATGCATATTAGTGAACATGTTTCTGAAACAAATGTTCAAGGGTTATTTTAAGTAAATCCACTTTAGTATTCTTGCTTTTTTAAACGAATCAATAGGTATAATTAAACTATTATACACGCACAACGTAATTATAATTTTTATTCTTCATTAAAATATAAAATTTTACAATTAAATGAATAGTTTCGTTTATGAGTATATACTTGAAAAAATACGGTCCAAGATAATGCAATTAATTTGTTACTAGTCAACAAATATACCATTAGATATATCGACAGTATTTTATCACAATGACATATGATTTTATCAACTTGATAGTAACATTTATTATCCACACAATACATAAAACGTATCATTATAATATGTATGTTGTTAAAACAATAATAATTATTTCATAATAAATATAAATAAATATTTAATTATTTCCCAACCGTAATTATATAAAAAAATATGACAAGGTTGTTTTTTTAAAGACTTAACTTTGTATTGCCCCGAGGCTTCTTGAATGACTAACCACCTACCACGTTCCAAGCAATACTAGATTTAATGGTACTTTTGATGCCTTTGATAATATAACGAACTTTTCTAGGAATGCCTCACTTCCAAAAATGATGCTCAACGTCAATCTATTTTTAAATATTTAGTACGGAGGCACACATTCTACTTTTATAATCCCTACAACGAATGGCATTTTTTATTTTTATTATTTATTAAGCAAAAACCATTATTATTGTTATTATTACCATTAATATATTATTATATACATATTTACACACACATATATATATATATATACATACCTATAATGTTTTATTGTAAAGAGCCCATTCGCGTTAATTCTGATAAATAATAATATAAATTAATAAATTACATTAATATATCGATGTTGGAAAAGCAAATGATATTAAACGAAATTTTTCAAATGTTTATAAAATTTAAAAAATGCAATAATTTTCAAATAATGTCTTTACTTGTTGAATTTCATCTATACTTTATATTGCCTTTACAATTATATTTATTAGAAAATAATATGTTGAGAGTAATTTTTTACATATATTGGTATAACCCGTTTATAATAAACATAAATATTTATAATACTTATTTTTGATTATTTTATAAGATGTGAGAATAATTAATTTTTGAGTTTTAAATAGTTATATAGAAATGTACTACAAAATAACACAATTCAATTCATATTTGTCGTATGCTATATAGTAGGTAGGTAGTAGGTAGATAGGTACTATTTGTTTATACTTATATTTTGTGGTGTTAGAACAATTTTTTCCTTATGAACGCCAAAATTATATGACAAACCTATACTTATTACATTACTTATCATATTTTTAAATGATATCAACGGTAAAAAATATTTTATTTTCGTTTACGAGATAATATAGATTGTAAAAAGATATATTTTTAATAAAAACATATATGGCACATATTTATACAATATAATATTTCGTCAATTGCCTATAATTTCCAGAATTTGATAAAATAATGACATTTTCGCGATTATTGAAATCCGTTTTTAAAAACTAAAATTGAATATTAAATAACACAGCTGGAAACCTATGGGATACTCGTATTTTGCATTCAGTATGTGCATAGTCTATAAAATAAATTACATATATAAACAATATCGCTTAAGCAAAATCAAATACGATTTATCGGAAGATATTAAATGTAGTACAATAAAAAATAGTATGCTTATTTGTATAACATATATATATATATATATATATATATATTTGTATATTTTAAAGAAGAAAATATAGAGGAAGAAAATAAAGGAGATTATATACTACGCACGGAATTTGACCATGCAATAGAACACCTAAAAAATAACAGAGCTTATGGAATATATGAGATCCCAGCTGAATTGCTGAAGTACACTGACATAAACATTAAAAACGAATCGTACAGAATATGTAATGAGATATACCTAGAAGGAAAAACTATTAGTGACTTTGGAAAGGGTATAGTGACACTAATTCCAAAGAAGAAAGGAACACAAAAATGCGAAGAATACAGAACACTAAATCTCACCACACATACCTCCAAAATAATCACCCGAATAATCACGAACAGGATAGACAAAACGATAGACGAAAACCTGGGTAGTGACCAATTTGGGTTTAGGAAAAGTATAGGTACTAGAGAGGCAATAATAACAGAAATAATAAATAGAATACTATTGGAAAAGCAAATCAGAAGGAATAAAGACACATTCATTGCGTTTGTGGACCTTGAGAAGGCTTTCGACAATGTGCAGTGGAATCAATTATTTAATATCCTAGAAAAAATTGGTATAAAGTATAATGATA
>JAIPRL010004652.1:0-36548 GCA_025469235.1 Pemphigus obesinymphae | reverse complement strand
AAATCGAAAAATGACCTCTTAAAAGTACCAACTAGATGCAATTTGCTACCGGAAACCGGGTATGAGTGTAAAGATCGGAGCACTCCTTCTGGTAGAAAAAGTGTTTACAGAAAAAAAAAAATAAAAACATCATTTTTAAACCATAAGCTTCCTCGCTACGCTCAGAATCTAAAACTTTTTAACTGCTATTTACGAAATTAATACGACCGACCAGAAATCATCTTTATAAAAATATTTTGCAAGTTATCTATAATTATACGTATTTCACTTTTTAAATTCAATAATATATTTGACATTTCTATAGTGCTCTTCAATATTTTTAAGAAACCGCTACATACCTAATTGCTTTTTAAGACATTATAATGAGCAGGCAATTTTAACCAAATATTTAGAAAATTATTAATTAAATAATTTAAAGACATAAAATTATAATATCCTTTGCGTTTAAATATATTTTTATACGATATATATATATATAATATATAAAATGGCTGTTTTGCATAAAAAAAATGTTTGATTAATAAAGATATGAAAATAGCTTTGTATTATAAAAAAATGTAAATTTATTTAGTTTACAAAAAAGTTTTTTAAAAATTTAAATTATTATATTTAAATAAATTCATAAAAGTAATAATGCATACCTATACTCAAATATTAAATACCTACTAATAAATGAAATTAAAATTTTTTTTGAATGAAAACAGAAATAATTATTTTTACAGAAAATATAATAGCAGAAATCAAAGGCGTATAATTTAAAGAAACGCCTAAAATTTCTGTTTAAAACGTGAAATTGTCTAACTATACAAACAGAGGAATAAAATAGTCATAAAAATTGTTATATTGTACTATAATAATATGGTCATTAGCCACCTATAATATTTTTATACATATAGTATTAATTTTCATTTCAAAAAAATATATTACATTTTATGTCGTTTATCTTTCTCCTACTCGTAATGCATGGTCTAAAAATGTATTTCAATTAAGCCTTCAAGTAACTAATAATTATGCAACTATAATAGAATTATGAAAACTGTAAGCTTACTAGAAATTGATATGTTCATCTCATCAAACTTATACTCCTTTAAGATTTATAGTTATTTATTACCTACTTCGTAATCTATAGCTATAATCGTGTATATATTGTATTATTAATATCTTCTTATTGTATTTATTACTATGTTTATCACGAACGATTATTAATATTACTCCTAATTATGTAATTGGGCCTCGCCCGTTTAAAATTAAAATAAATAAATAAATAAGTGTAACCGATGTAAGATGATATATACCATCATGAATATATTTTCAATTTTGTTAACATATAAAATGTACACACCATTTATATTTTAAAATCGTAAAAACTAAAAACATTTCGATATATATATAAATATAACTGTTATAGACTCGTATTTATATAGATATTTGTACATCTTAATTAATCACGTAAAACGAAATTATATTCATATTAATATTTAAAAACTATCGAGATAAAAAAAATAAAACATTAAATTGCTTATTACCCCTTTATTACTTGAAAGATAAAACACAATTTAAAAAATACATATAATTAAACAGAGAATTAGCCGACAAAAAGTTAAGTTAATAAATACCTATCTTATATCTTGTAGTTAAAACCAATTTTAACCATAAGGATTTAATCAAAAAGAATTTAATACAAATAACATTGAAATATATTTAAAATAAACTCGACAGTATTATTATTTTATTGATAATATAAATTATTTTCGTAAGTTATAATATATACTTACCTATATATATACACTAATGACTAATTATACATATTTTAAAAAATTATCCATGTGACAAACAAAAATGTTCACAAAATGTATGCCCGGTAGACGCATAGTGTCATATGCGGATAAAATATTACAAAAAAAAAAAAGTTTAAAATTTAAAATTTAAAATTTTGAAAAACCAGAAAGAAAATAGCTATTAAAATATAAATACTATTTTTATGTTTTTCTTGAAAATGTTAATATTTATAATATAATTCTGTATTGCAAATAAAATTTTATAATAAAAAATATTTTTCTTTTGTATAAATAATAATAATATAATAAATATAATAAATAAATGAAAATTATATTATTGTGTTCATATCTTTTCTTTATAAATTGTTTTAAAACATATAATTTTATAAATGAATGATTTTTATACCTATATGTTTCCTCATCTGGATATTACATAGATTTTTTTTTTTCTAAAAAAAAATCTAGGCAATAGCCACTGCAAGGTCTTGAATCAATATATTTGAAAATAATTAAAATTCTATAAAAAATATGATCTACTACAGGTGACACCATTTTATCGTCTGCACAATGTTTTTTTATTAACTTCAAAAATGCACTAGCTATATATTTAAAAAAAAATTCAATAAATAACTTTGCTTATTGGCGATAGGTAAATATTTTAATAAATTTATAACGTGAATAAACTCACGTATGAGTGATAAAATAGTAAAGATAGGGAAATAAGATTGGTTCAATAGTGATATTGAAATAGTATGCAAAATATTAATGCTATTATAGATAGATTTATAAACATAATATAAAATAATAATTATAATACTGAGTTATTATAATAACTTTGTGATTTTGAATAGAAATTATATGTGAATACCTAACCCTCTATTATATTTGAATTAGATAGTGATAGGATATCGTATTTTTTACCTACTACATTCCATAAATTTCTAAAATTATCAATATTCATTTTAAATTAATTTTTTTAATTTTTTAGGTATACAAAATTATAACATTTTTTATTAAAAATTATAATTTTTGTGGTTTCAAGTTTTAATACCCAAAATAAAAATTCACTCGTAGAATATACACCAGCGGTGGCTGTCTACGTCGAAGAGACGGCGATCGCCGACTGTGCCTTCAAATAACTGAGCACCCTTGATATTGAACTATATATTATTATTAATTTCGTATTTTTATATTTTAAAATGCATTATGATATAATATTATTATACAGTGAGTTACTGATATAACGTAAAAATAGTAAATTATAGGTAATATAATCAAATGAATCAAATGGAATATGAAATAAATACGAGATTATAATATTATACCTATAAGGGGAACAACGATTTTCAGGAGCAAAAACATGTCCAAGATATTACCATTTAAAGTGATTTTATAGTTAATACACCTATTATAAAATATATAAAGAACAATATTTTGGAGACATTACTGAAGTATTCGAGAGTAAGCATGTCAAATTTCAAAACTATATAAATTATTTCCGCTAAATTGTATTTTTAAGTCTAATTTCACTGAACTAATTTGTGATTAATTAATTTGTGGAGTACAAACTAATATAGTTAGTTAATAATACGTGCATGGTAAATAAATTGTTTATGCATAAAACCTTGTAAATCAACTAGAGTAGGTATAACAAATATTAACTTTGGCATATATATATATATGCGTATTTAAGTATGGGTACAGTAATAGTGGGGCGATATACAAATTTTCAACAAATGAAATCTTTTCAAAATTTTAAAACCACTAAATTTATACTATTGATTATTGGAAATACAAGTTACCTAGTAAATTTTCATTCTTTATTTTATTGTTACATTTATTAAATGTATATAATTGCAAGATTTATAATAATTACTAATGTAAAATATTATAATTTTAGATAAGTCGATGGGAGCAAGTTGACGATCGTTATAGTCATTAGGGGTGGAAGCATTTCACCCGTTTAATGAGATTCTGGTGATATTATTTGAAAATAATGATAAATCATTAATTATTCTTTCTTTAAAACGATTCTGAATCAGTATAGATTATCAGTGTTATACAAGAATTTCAAAAATGTATACATATACATATTTTTGGAAATTTTATCTAAACAATATAATAACAAAATACATATCTACTCTGTGAACATTTAAAAATCGTAGACATATAAATTGGTAATTTTCGCTACTTTTTGTTAGTTTTGCCTTACACATTTATTGAAAACTTCAAAACATCAAAAAACTGCTTATTCAAAGTACATTCTTGATTAAAATTCTTACTAGAAAATGGGTACACCATACACACATAATGATTGCAGATAAAATCTTCTGGTCAAAAAGTTTTTTCGCTTAGAACCTAGAATACCATTGGTAATTCAAGCAATAATTTATTAAAATGTATAACTTAATAAACTTTTTTTTTAACTAATATTTTTTAATACTTCGATAAGATATGTATTTACTTGAGATTTGTTTTTCGAAATAAAAAGTACACTAGTTTTAATTTACAAAAATCTTTTAGGTACTATTACATTTCTGTTCTAATTTTAATATGAATTTAATTTATTTGTATATTACATTTACAAAATGCCAATTTACCCCCACTTATCGGGTAAGGTGGATAATTTACAATGCTTTTATAAAAATATCAGAACACACAAACTCAAAATAAAAATTCTGAAGTTTTTTTTTAAGTTTATCTCGTTTATCTCCATGTATATGAGCAAATATATTTCTGAATATCAAACATTTAAAATAAATAATCGGCCATAATTAATGTTTTAATATTAAAGTCACCGACTTACCCTCCTTTCAATAAATAATTCAGACTTGTCATTTATTTATCCAATAATATTGGCACAAGTTATCGTGTGCTAGATATGAATACTGAGCGTACACTATATCTATTTTATTAACAGAACTACGTGTATAGGACAATACGTAAGGATAATATTATCAACGTGGATTTTGTGTACTTATAAAAACTCAAGTGTATTGACCATCGGTCACAGTTACACCATGTTAGTACTCCGAGAAACTGAACGAATTTTTCAACACAACTTCCAGTGTCCATATAATATAATATGATATAATGTTCTTTTTTAATTTAATTTTAAATCTAATTTAAAATATTTTTTAATTATTGCATTGTGTTTCGTAAATTAATTTACTACGTATATTTTTTTAATTAAGTGTAACTTTAAATATATAATTTATTATTATTACTTTAAAAAATATTAATAAATTCTAAAACAATGCTATTCTCTATTGTGTTTATTTGCTCGCTACAAATCATTATTTACAATGCACATGTTTTGTTCGCATCCAATGATTTTAATACATTCAATGCATCTAACGTATCCAATGAGTCCAATGAATTCAATGCACCCGACGTACCCAATGTGATATTTACATACAATGCATCCAAAGTAGTACCACCAATATGTTCCAGGTATAATATTCTTTCAATAATTTATAAATTGTCCATTTACACAAAATAAACATCGAATTGGCCATAAATTGCACGACAGAATGTCAAAATAATATATATTATATTCTCTACTAATTATTTAAAATGCGAATCACTTAAATAAATTAATAGTTATTATGTAAATTATAATCAATTGAGATCAAGCATTGGTAAAATAATTATATCATTACCATGATAATTGTCTAATTTATTTTATATCAAATTTTTATATGTATATAGGAATAAGTACCTACCTATAGTAGTTAGTATTAAGACTTTCATGCATATTATGTTCATTAAGTTTCCAATTAATGTATTTACCATTTAAAATTATTTTACAAATGTGGATGGAGTGTTTTGGTAATAAAAATTCGACGAACAATACCATTATTACTAGACCGTGGTGCTAATAAGTACTTTTATAATTTATTGCCAAGCTAGGGAATAATCAAACTTTAAAATTTAAAGAAAATGTATCAATATTAAAAATTAAAAGTATACCAAATTAATGTTTCAATATTATATTTACAATTCTCATGACCTATCCTGTAGCCTGTTTTTATTCAGTATCTCTGTCAAAGACTAATAACCTTTTCAGAGGTATGCTTCATACTTATGCCTAAATATTCTTGGTTTACAAATAAAAATCTTAAAATAATCTAAAAATAAAAACCACCATTTACTGTACAGTTTTTTTTTTTATTACTGTGAGAAAATTTACAAAAATGTGTGATTAGAGAAATATATAATGTTGAAAAAGTTATTTTGTCACTCGTTTTTATTCATGCTTAATGATCACATTATTTTCCATCTAAAATATTCTAAAAATATCAAAATTAAGTGCATTTAAGGCCGAAAATTCAAAATTCAAATGAAATATTTAATTTGACTATTCAATCCTTCTTTCTCTTACCAACAGTCTAACAACAGTCCTTTATCTATCAACTAATCGATTATGCTCCTAAAAATAGTGAAGTATATAAAGGTTATATAAATTATTAACTTTCAATATTTTTTGGACCTCCCTCCCCAGAAAAAAAGTTGAAATTACGCCACTAATGTATATACATAACGATTTGATCTAGTCTTTTGGTCGAAAAGTCGAAAAGTCGTTTTTATAAAAAGAAAAAGAAGAAAATAATAATGAATAAACATAATTATTGTAAAATCAATGTAGCTTTTATTAATATAAAATTATATATTTTTCAGTCATTATTCATAAAATATGTTGCATATGCATAACTAAAATTTAAATAAATTTTAAAAAATGAAGTTATAGGAATTAATTTTTATTTTTTAATATATATTATTATATTTTACAAGCTTGTTCAGTGGCCAGTAAGGCTCGTTTTTTTTTCTTAAAAAAATTAATAGGCAGTCTACCTAAAAACATTAAATATTATAGGTATATTATATTATATTACCTAACTAATAAAATATTTTGTATATTAAAAACGTATTATCTAGTACCTATATATTAAAAATGTAATAATGTATCAAGTACCTATCTACTTGGTTATACTTTTAAATAACCACTAAAGCATTTGCCAGGAAAAAATTCTGGGTTTACTCCGGTACTAAGAACATATTTAGATGGAGGTAAATCCTATTGCTGTAATGTATACTAAAATTATACGCGAATTTGCTCATATTTATTTGTATAATAATTAATAAGTAATAAAATTATACTATGAAAATGAAAAACAAGTAATAAAAATTAATTTTCAATGTAAACAATAAATTGCCATTTTCACGGTGAATATATTTATTTAGTACACTGTTGTTGATCAAGGGGGTGCTATACACCAATTTTATGGTATTAAAATACGTTTACGCTCTATGACTACAATTTCTCTCTTAGTAATTGTAGAGTCAACATTTATACAAAATATGAAAGATGAGAATATTTACTATGTTGTAATGTGAAGTTTTTTTAGTTAAGTTGTTTTTTTTACGTTACTTTTTAATTTTAAAATTTAAAAATTTCACGATTTTCAATCATGCATTTTGGCTTTTAAAAAAACATATTGAAAAAAACAGCATGCTATGGCATAGTTAATATTTTCATATTTTGTTTACATTTTGACTCTGCGACTATACAGAGAAAAGTTGTAGTTATAAAGCGTGATTTTTAACAAATATCGTGATAACACTACAATAAAAAATAGTACTGACACGTAAATATTTTTTAATTACTTTTAAAATATAATGAAATATTTTTAAATTGTTCAATTTTCATTTTTCTTAGAATTTCATAAAAATTGCTTATACAAAACCCCTTTAAAAATCAGGTCTATAGCGTCCTCTTAAGAGAACATGATACCCGTATAAGTTGTCTCCGTCTAACCAACTGATAATATACGAAATTTACGTTCAGAATTTGTATCACAACTTTGTCATATTTGATATTAGAGTAAATTGACCTATTACCAGATCATTCTATATATTATCTAATTAATAATAAGCTATATCTCTTTACTAAATAAAATATGATGCTATAATACAGATAATAATAATAATAATCTCACCTATAAATTTAATATTAGGTTAATTTACTCTAATATTAAAAATTATAGACGAAGACAACAAATACATACGGGTATCACGTCCTCTTAAGTATAAATTTCCCAAGCTTTACAAGAAAATAAAAAGTGTAATAGATAGAATCTTCAAGTTTTTAAAGACTATTTTCAGGACAAAAATTAAATAGTTTTTCTTACTAAACGGTTGAATACCCTCCCCATCCTTATACACACTTGAGTACTAATCTTTAAAATAATATATATGTATCATTGTTTAAATTTATAGTCGAATCTACTGTGATAATAGTAATGAGTCAATCATGCATTACATGCATTTCAATAACAAATTTGACGACTCAAAAATTTTTGTAGATCAAAAACTGAAATACTCAGAAGCCGTTATTTTGAATAATTTTAAAATATTGAAGGAAAATAATAACAACAAAGTACCAAGTAACTTATCAGACTTCCTGAGGGACAATTTTGATTATAGCAACGAATTTGAGCCATGGGTTCCACCTGACTATAATGAAAGCCCACCGTCCTTCGATCGAATAATAGACACACATTACAAGACCTGGGCAAATTTTTTGAATGTTGTATGGAAATCGTTATCAAAAAAAGTTATGGATGATGTGAGAATAAATCAAGATCTGTACTCATTATTATGGGTTCCGAATGGATTTATCGTACCCGGTGGCAGATTCAGAGAACTATACTACTGGGATACATATTGGATTATTAATGGACTGTTAGTGTGTAACATGACGACTACAGTCCGAGGTATAATTGACAATATTATATTACTGGTGGATAAAAACGGTTTTATGCCTAACGGTGCACGAAAATATTATCTAAACAGATCTCAACCACCATTGCTGATACAGATGGTATTGAATTACTACATTGCGACCAATGATTTCAATTACATAAAAGATAATATTAATGTAACTAATTCAAATATTCACAAAAAAAAATATGTAATGTATAAATAAAAATAAAATTAGAAAATATTTGTTTAGATATTGGAAAAAGAATTCGCTTTTTGGACGCAACATCGAACGATTACTTTCAATAAAAACAATGAATCGTACACTATGTTTAGATACTATGCACCATCAACTGGGCCGAGACCAGAATCATACTAGTTTGTAAAATAATAGGTTAAACATAATAATGTTTTATGACTATAATTTGTATGTTAACAGCGAAGATTATTTGTCGGCTAAAATGTACAAAACTCAAGAACAAAAAGAAGATTATTATAATAGGATTAAGTCTGGGACGGAATCAGGATGGGACTTTTCCAGTAGATGGTTTATTACTGCTAATGGTTCTGATCACGGTGAGTACTACATTTTGTGTTTAAATTATAACCAATTTAATGAAAAAAATATATAAATCACAGGTGTATTATCAGATACCCAGACGCCAAATATTGTACCAGTCGATTTAAATAGTATACTACATAGAAATGCAGTGATATTAAGTGACTGGTTTATGCGATTGGGTTCTATAACTAAAGCTCAAAAATATGATAAAACCGCTAAAGATATTCTGAACAATATAGAAAAAGTATGAAATCTAAAAATATTTTTATTAGTTATACCTAATATTAATGATATTTTTTTATAGTGAATATTATTATTATATATATATAAGTATATTATAATATTATAATTATTATATATTATTAGTATTATATGTAATGTATATTACACCTATATAGGTAATGTTTGATGTATAAATTGGTAAGTATTCATAAAATTTCAATGGTAAAATATTGATTCATTTTTCTCACTCTTAAAAACAAAATAACTCTTCAATAATTTAATTTTAATAATTATTATTAAGAGGATAATAACTTTTGTTGTGAAATACAACGCAAGCTTATCGAATTTTAATACACCAACATATATTTTAATTAAAAAACGTCCTAATAATCAATAATCTACAATTTCTATGATTACTTGTATTTTTACAAATAGGTAAAAATAAGTATTTATAAATAAAAAATAAAAATATCACGTTATAAACTTATTAAAGTGAATCTATATTCCTATTAAAATATAATAAAATACATATAATTTGATTATTAAAATTATATTTTAATTTGAAAGTAAAAATAAATCATTACATCCAAAAGATGATTCCAAGCAACATTCGGTATAATGTTATTAAAAAATATGTGCCTAAACCCATAACAACTTTATTTATTATTTTCCCTGCATTTATAAAATTATTATAAAAGGTTATAAAACGTAGTTTTCTTTTACGCTTAAGAAAACTATTGGGAAAATAAAAATATTCCCTTTCTAAAGTTCTAACTAAAACTGATTCGTTATGAAAAAGCTCTTAACTTGAAATTGCCTACCAAAAAAAATATATAGATGCATAAAAAAATACATCATTATAAAATCAATATACTTCTCACTTTACTCAGAATTTAAAATTAAATCTTACAAATGATGTTGGTTATAAAATTTAATTGAGAAATCATGAAATTAAAATTATTAAATCTACTATTCATTATAAATTATAGGTATAATTTTAAAACATTTTAACTATATCATAACAAAATTTATATTTTATGAAATTTTCGAACACTTAATTTAGGTCATGTGGCGACAAGATATAGGGACTTGGTACGATTGGGATGTTATAAACAATAAAAGTCGAGAGTACTTTTTTGTATCCAATATTGCACCTCTATGGACTAGAAGTTACTGTCATTCGAAGACTGAGAATATATCCAGTTTAGTGTTAAACTATTTAAAATCCCAAAAAGTTATTGAAGCGGATTACAGCATAAAATTTAAAGGTAAAAACTGAATACAAGACAAATCGGAGTGGCCCTTTCGGCTGATTCATATTTCAGTACACCACGTATATATTTTGGCAAATATATTGGTCGTATTATATTTATGTATTACATTATATTTATATAATGTGACAATACTATTTTTATAAAACAATAAATCAATATTTGTTTATAATGAATATTAATATAACATAATAATAATACTATCACATTAAAGCAAAGTTTAAAAAAAAAATTAGAAATTAGGTCCCTAATGATTGGTTTTTTTTTAAATTTTTGGCAACTTTATCTTAATAATTATTATTGTATACAGTGCTCGATATTTTTCTGTTAAATTATAAATAAATTTTATAGGTAAGAATTTAATAATATAATTTTACTATTGGTACTCAACACAAATAAATTATAATTATTTACATTAATAAATATTTAAAGTAAAATTATTTATTTATTTTATGTTTTATATTATAAATTAAAGGACGCTTCGGGGATTCAATCCCCCCCCCCCATTTCCGAATTTTTTTTTAATATACTATAGTTTTCTGAAAAATATTTCCATAATCTATACATGTATAGTTGTATTTTTTAGTTACCTTTCACCTCCGAAATTTTTTTATGTACGCGTCTTTGATAATAACATATTCTCAATATATCGTACAGAAACAAAATAAAAAATAAATGATTGACAATAACTTTATTAAATTTGTATAGGAACACCGGCTTCGATGTACCAATCCTCACAACAGTGGGACTACCATAATGCTTGGCCGCCACTACAAGCTTTCATAATTCAAGGTCTGTACAGGACGCGACAAAACATAGCACAAAAAGTGGCAACGAGACTGGCTGAGGTTTGGTTGCGTGCAAGTTATAAAGGATTTACAAATTCATATTTAATGTTCGAAAAAGTAATATTATAAATTACATTGATAATGGATTTTAAATTGTTCTAACGTGTATAAATGATTTTAGCTCGATTCTTTAGCTGCAGGAAAAAGCGGCATTGGTGGAGAATATAAACCGCAGGATGGATTTGGTTGGACGAATGGAATCATTTTGGAATTCTTATACAAATGGGGTAATTCATTTACCTATGATTCAGATGGTAAGATGAAATAATATAATATATTAAAACTAAACTGTATTTAATTAATTACAAATTAATATATTTTTTAATAATACTGCATATTATACAATGCGTCTACATAAAAGCTATAAAAAAATATTCAGTACAAAATGCATTAAAAACTTCACAACTTCATGTTGTAGTGCATGAATAGTCAAATATTAATTATGACTTATGAGAATAGTATCTGTATCATAGGCGTATTTAGAGGGGTCCTAAAGAGGACTAAAGCCTCTAGTGTTTTTCTTAGCCCTGCCCATAGAATTTGGGTATAAAGAGGTAATTCCAATAAAAATTGTACAGAATATAAATAAATTACACGAAAAATTAATGATCAAAATTAAGGTAATTATAATTATCATCGAAAATTATTATTTTTTTAATATACACCTATGATCTGTTCTATAATAGGTATTTTTAAAAACAATGTATTTATATACCTTTATTTAAATACTTTTCATTACAGCTCTGATTTTAGACTTATTATGAAATACTTAATGTATGTAGGTAGGTACTAGATAGTATATACCTATATAGTTTAAACAAATATAAATGTCCATTTCGCTCGTCGGGTGTTAGTAGGGGTGGAAGAACTGTTGGATAGGATACTTGTAGTGGATATATTAAATTTAAAAGCAATATCATAAATCATTACATTTAATAAATGATTTTGAGTGGAGCTTCAGCATAATAATTATTTAAAAAAGAATAGATACCTATAACAATTGTATTTATTATGTTGTGATTTCCCCTAAATTTATATAATGTTTCGGTTATAAAAGGTAATTTGTTTTCTTAAACTATATAGTAGAAAACTACTGGAATAATCGAAAATTTACCTCTTCAAAGTACTAATTAGAACTAACCTTTACTCTAAAGTTCTGACTCGACTCCTTCTGGCCGAAAATGTACTCATAGAGAAAAAAATAAACATTATTGTAAAACCAATAGATTCCTCACTCCGCTAAAAAATCTAAAATTGTTAAAAAAAAGTACCAAAAAATTATATAAACAATATTAAATCTATTAGGTATAATAAAAATACTATTTATTAAATAGATATGAATATTGTGATTTGTGAATGTGTCGAATAAAATGATATACATAACTTATTATGAATGAAAAAAAAATGAATACACAAATATAACACTTTTTATTGGCGCACAACAATTTTCATCTCTTATACGTTTATTATATTCTTTTCAGACTGATAGTAATACTAACATCGTAATTGAATATGAATGATGGATAATATATTTTTGTTTTCAGATAAAATATCGACGATCACCAATATAATGGTAAATGATGGCTTTGAACTTGCCTCAAATGCTATTGATGATATATCCGGTAACTTCACAGCAGATATGTCTTGTTAAGAATCATTTTTAAAAGTATTCCAAATATATATTCGAATAAATTAAGAAAAAATAATTTTAAATATTTAACATTATACTCAGTCAGCAAAATCAAATTTTAGATTTTGATCTGAAAAAATATTACTAAAACATTATTTTATTTTTTGGAAATGTTTTAAAAACATTTTATTTAATTTTGCTATCTATAAATTATAATCAAATAAATTCTTAATTTATTTTTATTTTCCATAATGTACAAAAAATATTATTGCTGAAAAATGTAAAATATGTATTGTACAAAATATTTATTAAATTTACTTATTGTGTTTAAACTACAAATTGTAAATATTTGTTTTTTAATAATAATAAAAAGTTATAATATTTTATTCAAATACTTTACTAGACTAATAAAAATATTACATTATTTTTGTCTAGCAAAAAACTATAATTCCTATACTAATTATTGATATTAGTTCCTACAATAAAATATGCAGAATTTTTATTTTAAAATAGTTAATATGTACTTTATATTGTACTTTATTAATATTTTTTTTTGTATGAGCAACATTTCAAGTAGGAAGTACTACTTTATTAACAAGTAGTAAGGGTTTTTGAGTAAAGATATTTTTTTTATATCAAATTCATTCTAGTGGGTACTTTGGAATCTAGAGATGTCATTTTTTTATTTTCCCAGTAGTTTTATAGTATAGTAGTATAAAGAAAAACTAAATTTTATAACGGCAATATTTTATAAATACAGGCAGGACCGGCTCAAGTAAAAATAGTGCACTTTATTTTAGGGGTGACAAAATCAAATTTTGTCACCCCTAAAATAAAAAAACTCTTAAACTTTTTCTAGAATTTATGTAAACTATACTTTGAGTCGACCTTGAATGTAGAGGAAATGGCAAAATAACAAATAAGTAGTTGTTATATAGTAGGAACTGATTTTATTTTATTTTTTTGGCTGATTAAAGCTCAAAGGTTATTTTTTAATAATATTAAATATTATCATGCCAAACTTTGCTCAGAATCGTTTATATTTGCAATAAAGAATAATTTATCTTTGCATTCAAATCTAAAATAATAATAATACACTATCCTATCCTGTCTGAGGATAGAGACGATGGACAAACATCCTCCATCTTATAAGACTGGTTGTAAGTTACTAGTTACTTTTAAACTGTATATCTAGTTATAAGATACAATATAATTAGACAATCTGAACGGGTTACAAATTACAGTTAAATTTAAAATTACAAGTTACTTATTAATTTATGTTTATTAATTATTTATTTAAGAAAATAATGACACTATACCTACTTAATATTTGTTTGTATAAGGGATTCGTGAGAAATATATATTAAACTAGTTATAACTAAAATATTATAAAAGTTCCAACATCGAAATTTATTAAAACATTGGTTACCAAATGTAATAACCAGGACTCGTGATTTGTAGCTCTAAAAGAAGTTGCTACAAGCGCAATGATATGCTCTTGAAAGTTTAAAACAAACGCTTAAATAAATATACTAAAATTGTTTAAATATACCAAAATTGATAGAAAATAAACAAATCGATAATTATAAATTATACATTAATTTAGTTATAAATTTATACATTTTACATTTAATAAATTATTATACATAAAGAATATTCGGTAAAAGATATTTGAAAGCGCATTTAAAAAATTAATTAAAATTTAATCTGAAGAAGAAAAAAAACAATAACAAAATAAAATTTCTTGCCTTAAAAAAAAAATTAGTTTTAGGCAAAAAAACATTTTACCTAGTCGCAATTGGCATTTTATTTTTATTGCATACAATTTGTATATTTAAAATTTTTAATATTTCTATAATAACCTATACTAAAGTAGGTACTAAACTATCATAAAACAATGTTGCACTATTATATACCTACTGTATGATATATTAACGACTATTTATCATTGTAATTACACCATAGGTAGGTGTATATTTTATACAGGTACTATTTAAATATTTGTCTGCACTAAACACTATCCCATGAGACACCGTTAAAATAATATTTAAATGAATGCACTTATATTAATAATATAATAACTAATAGTTGGGTTGTTGGGTAGGTACTACCTATATTATTTTCAAGCTCGTGTGTACATGAATATCAATTCAAAAATGAATATAAAATTATTAAATTATTAAAATAAATCAATAAAATTACAGCCTAAAAAAGGCATTAAGAAAAATTGATGAAATATAGTTTATTAATAATTAATTAAGGTATTATACGCCTATTTATATATTATTAAAACTAAAAATCTATTTCATGTTTTCAAAAATGGTTTTTTAATAATTTAAAAGGTAATACAATTTTTTTTTAATAAACATATTTTAGATATTTAGTTAAGTTGCATTTAAATCTGTGTCTCTAAAAGACGGCGTTTTACAATCTAAATCTGTATAGAAAAATTGAGTGAAAATGAAATTTAATACTTAAAGTAAAGAAAATAAACTAAATTCGAGTACACTTTGGATTCTGGGTCGAAACTGAACATAGTATGAATAATATACCTATTAATAAAAAAAATAAAGCTCAAATGCTCGTTGTTTTCTATTGTACATAATTTTAAATTAAATAATAATATATACCAATATAAAAAATAAAACGAGTAATATGTGAAGACATGTATATATAGTGTATACGTATGATATTGTTCGGACATATCGTTTATTTATCCGGTTATATTTACACAGTTTATGTTATATATGGTAGATGAACACTGAACATACATACATACATACATACATACATACATACATAATTATCTTTTTAATTATCTCTTAGTCAACACAATTAATATCAACATTAATAATGGGCTCTCATAAATACTCCAAGTATGCTGGTAATTCATCATAGTATCAATTCGTTAAAGTCTTACAGAAAATCAAAAGGATTTTTGAGCATAAGTATAGTTGAAACACTTGAAATATGTCAATATAATATTATATATATATTCTTATAAATTATTAAACCCGCGTGTTATTATTGCTTGTAGGTAAATTAATTTACTTTTTAGGTAGGTATGTTATATATTAATAAGTTTAATTTTTAATATATTTTTTATCATTAAATATAATATTTCCAGAATTATGTTTTTCTCTTTATTGTTCATCTATCTATTACAAGTCATCCTGTATTTTCCACGTAATATACTCGCCCAAAACTGGACAAATGATTTTTCGTTTACATTCAATGGACTACAACCATCGTGTCTAAGGTATTAATACATATCGTTATAACAATAATATTTGTCCATACATATAACATTAATCAGAAATTGGACTACAGAATATTGAAATTATTATTTTTTAAACATATAAGTACTTATAGATATTATTTACTATTTAATTTTATATTAACATTAAAATCATCACTGTAACTGTCTAATTTAAACCAATAAATAAATACTAAAATATCTTCTTTTTCTCTCCAAACTATTTGAGGTTGGCCACCCTAGTCCTCAACTTCCACTTAAACCGATTTCCTGCATCATATAACTTACACCAACCCCTTTCATATCATGCTCACTGTCATATTCCACCACCTCTTTTTCAGTCTTTCTTTTTTCATCTTTCCTGCAATGTACATTTCATTTACTAATCGTACTGCTTCTGTCTATAAAAATCTCTTATACTAAAAGATAAATATAATTTGTTTTGTTTTAACTAAATACATAGGTAGTTGTTAAAATTCCATTGTGTATAAGTACTATATAATATACCGATTATAAATTTAAACTAAATTTAAAGACGCTTCGCCATTGAAAATCGGCGCTAAAACTTGATTTGGTACTTAATGGTTTGTAAAGGATAAGAATAGTCGTACATTAATAGTTTTATATTTTAAAAATAAATTAATACTTTCGATATTTTGCTCGAATCATTTTTATTTAATGTAATAAATTGTATTTTTTAAAATTTTTTTTTTAACCATTGAATATTGTGATCATAACGATCAACCGTTCACACACTGCTATGGTATATTGAATAAGTAAATGGGGCAATTTACTGTGCAGCGTCCTATTTAAAACTATTGAAAAAATTATAGTGGTGTACTGTAATAACGATATCCGTATCGGTATCATCCGTATACCATAATAATGTATTCTTTAAAGATCCATAAAAATGTATCTGACAACTTCTTTGATAAGGACCTAAATAAGTCTCTCCATTAATTTGATACCATTATTGTCGATTATTTTAAAATCTACTATCCATAAACCATATGAAGTGCAAATAGACATGTTTTGAGTAAATTTGGTATTACAAAACAATTAATTGACATGCCACTACTACTTGTAAATTATAATTTAAAAAGATAATTAAACATATATTTAACATCTTTCGATAGTTTAATTTTCAATATTTTTTTTTATTGATTTCAATAAAATTTTAATTGCCTATTTCGACCCCTTAAAAATATTTTACAGATCAATTTGACCCTTTTTTTAATTTTCTTATTTTATTCCATATAATCAACATTTAAATTTTATTTCATTTTTATATTATTTTAAAGTCAAGCACATATGGGAAAATATAAGTTTAATTTAAAATGATTGGGAAAATAAATCGTATACATAATATGTATTATATGAGTAGATATAATGACGAATTCATATATTGTGTTTTCGAAAATTCTATCACATTTATAGGTCAACTACTAATGATACTAATAAATACAATTTGGGTTACACTTATATGTTGGTAAAAAAAAAAACGGTGCATTTATAAAACAATATTTATGTTCGAATAGGTATACATACACGTGCCTGCGTCTATAGTAATACCAAAAATCCGTTTGGCCACAACGCAGTAAAATAATTAATTTAAAAAATATTATACAGATGTAAAACAAACCCATTAAAATAATATTACATACAGCTGTAAAAATATACAATAAGGTATAATCAAATAGTTTTCACCCATAACAAGTATAACACATTTTATAGAATATAATAGTTGAAAGTGAAACAATGCAACTTACAATTAATTATGGACGGTCGTCATCACCATCAGTGCAGTTACAAAAATGATTATTGTAGTAGCACAAATAGTGGATTATACAGGTTTGTTGATAGCTTAAGTTCTGTATCATTTTATACGATCTATTGTCATGAATCATGTTTTCTCTATAGTGAACAGTTTTGCACTAGAGTAGATAGTTTATAGAAGAATGGCAAATTATACAGCAACAAGTAGGTGATTTATAATTTTTCTAATGTGGTGATGACTACTGGGTTAGTTAATTTGGTATTTTCTTAAGATGAACACACAGTATATGGTATTGTTTTATTATTTAATTGGCATAATAATATAACCATTATATTATAAATAATACATTACAATTATACCTAATAATTAATAACCTATATAATCTAACATAAATAAATTATAGTTAAAGGATATTATAAGTACCATTTAAATTAGAAGCTAATAACTAGGACCCGAATTTTGAATATTTTGATGACTTTTGCATAGTTTTTTTTGTCTTGTCGTCTTGGTTCTTAAGCACCGTGCTATTTTAGTTCAAAATGTGTTTCAATAAAATACAAATCTAAATAACTAATTTTTGATTTTGCATTTTTCAATATTTTAATATAAGTGTTAGTAATTGTAAATCACTTTTTAACTATTTTCCACTAATCGAAAAAAAAAAATCACGAGTTTTTTATATTTTCAAGAAAATGTATTATTTATTGTATTTAGATATATAATTTTTTTTTTTTCATTTAGAATTTATATTGACTTATTTATATTCATTTTAATATTCGTAAATAAATTTAATTTTAAATAATGTACATTATACCATTGATTACATTGTAAAAAGTAATTTTAACGATTTCAATACTATTTTTGTTATTAATTTGTATTTAAAAGGATTTTTGTAAGTTTTCAGTGCATTTTCTGTATAGGTATTTCAAGTTATAAATGCATTTTTTAGGGAATCAGTATCCCGGCAGTCGGCACTATTAATGATGAAAATGTAACGTTTTACTATTTTTAAAGGTACCTCATTTGCGAATTATTTATTGCCGAATTATAAACATGCATTAAATTTCAAAATAATAATAAATAATTACAATCTGCTGACGGATATTTTCAATTATAATTATTGTTTTATTTTTTTAAACTAAACTTAAAATTTGTAAAATTGTAAGTTATACGAAATACAATACGTAGATAAAATAAGTACAATTAAAATAGGCACAGTGAAATTGCCCGTTAAACAAATCTGTTCTATAAAAGAGTTAATTGTATATCATTTACGTATTTTGTAAAATTATATATACATAAGCATATTTTATTTTGAAAATTTTTCTCTTGAATTCTGTCAAAATTAATATCTTTACAATACCTACTGGTTTATGAAACTTTTCATTAACTATTATTTATCATATAGTAATTTAATTTTTATTTTAACTGTTTAAAACGTCCATAGTTCAATTTTAATTAGAATTACTACGATTTAATTTCATCTACACAAACTGTGGCTACCTTAAGAAAATTAACATAATTTCATGTATGGTATAAAACAGTTATTTTTAAAACAACTCAAACATATATTTTCAAAACCAGTATATAATTTAATTATATTTTATTCTGTCGGTTTGAAGTTTGACGATATATTCAGATTTATTACATTGTTGCCATGTTCTGCGTTATTGTTATTTTGTGTACCTATCTATATAGATATATCGCACAAATAAAATATGTTAATAGTTACCATATACATACACAGTAAGAAAAAATTGTAACTGAACGTACAAACGATACAAAATTACTTACAACAATAGGCATCGTGCCTCGAACATATTTTCTTAGATGTGGGACACAATGCGTTCTACGAGTAAAAATACATTATATAAATTATGATCTAAGGTTTTAGTAACTATTTTCAAGGCCGATGCTTACAAATATTCATATAAGGGATGTCAAAATAAAAATGAATAACTTTTTTTGAGTTTTATCTTCCAATAAATCATATTTAGTTCTTATTAAATTTTAATTTTCTGACTAAAAATGTAATTAATATAAAAATAATAATAAATAATAATTGTGACAGAAAATATTTGATAAACAAAAGGTTAGGTAGGTATTTAAGAGGACGTCAGGCCCGCATTTATTGTCTCTGTCCATCTAATAGGCAATATAGCAAAATTACACTACGTAAAACAATAAATGTGGTATCTACGTTGAAATTAGATTTAAAATACCTATTACCAATTTTAAAAAGGAGAATATTTTCTAGAAAATTACACATTCTTTTTGTAAAATACTGTGTATCAAAGAAGTTACAACGTTTTATGTTTTCCATTTTTTAAAACTCTGTAACTTCATTGATAAACAATATTTTACAAAAAGGATATGTCATTTTCTAGAAAATATTCTCCTTTTTAAAATTAGTAATAGGTGTTTAACTCTAATTTTAACGCAGACACCATATTTATTGTTTTACGTAGTGTAATTTTGCTATATTGCCCATTAGATAGGCGGAAACAGCAAATGCGGATGCGACGTACTCTTAATGCCAAGTTATTATATTGCTCGTCATCAAATTTATGTCAACTGCCAACTAGGATAACAGACCATTCTGGTTTGATTACTTTTATTTATATTTTTTTTAGCATAAATGCGATATTCGTATCAAGTATAAATCTAGTATTTAGGAACAGACACAGCCAACCCTATTTTAATATATAATACATATAATACGTCATTGTTTAAATTTACAGCCGAATCTACTGTGAAAGTGAATTTATGCATGATGTACAGTTAGCTAGAATTTATCCAGATTCAAAAACATTTGTGGACAAAAAACTTAAGCACACAGAAAAAATTATCCTAAATAATTATAAAAAATTGAAAGAAAATAACAACAATAAAGTACCCTCAAAACCTGAATTAATCAAATTTATTAACGAGAATTTAGAAGATGGTGATGAGTTAGAAGAATGGATTCCACCTGATTTTACTGAAAGTCCGTCAATCTTAAATCGAATCACAGATCAGAATTACAAACGTTGGGCTTATCAATTGAATAGAATATGGAAAACTTTAGCAAGAAAAGTTAAAAGTGACGTGAAAACACATCCAGATAGGTACTCACTACTGTGGGTCCCAAATGGGTTTATCATACCCGGTGGAAGATTTAGAGAACTCTATTACTGGGACACGTATTGGATTGTTAATGGACTTTTGTTATGCGACATGAAAGACACAGCTCGCGGTATCATTGAAAATATCATATCATTGGTGGATGAATTTGGATTTATGCCCAATGGCGCTCGAGTATATTATCTAAATAGATCACAACCACCAATGCTTATATTGATGGTATTAAGTTACTATAAAGCAACAAATGACTTTGAATACATAAAAAGTATTATTCGCGTAAGTTCAATATTATGCATAAAAAAATAAAAGGATCTATACTTACATAAATTGAAATGATTGATTATTAATTTAGAACTTAGAGGTAGAATTTCAGTTTTGGATAGACAATCGAATGGTTACTTTTAAGAAGGATGGTAAATCGTACAGAATGGCTAGATACTATGTACCATCGAGAGGACCAAGGCCAGAATCATACAGGTTTGTATACAAATACTTGAAATATTTTCTTAAATATAATACTTTATGATTTTTCGGATTTATCCATGTCTTCTGCTGCGTGTAAACCTTTTGAACCAATTGCAGGTTACCTTCAGTGATACATTCACCATATAATACTGTTGTGAGCATACAATATTAAACGTTAGCATACAAGACATGGAGAAATTCCAAGAAATACAAAGTAGTATATTAAACCATTGAGTTTTAACCAATTTATAATAATATAATATAATTATTACTGCAATTACTATTATGATAATAGAGAAGATTACGAGTTAGGTAAATCTTATGCTACTCGAGATGAAAAAGATGATTTATATATAAGAATGAAATCTGGAGCCGAAAGTGGATGGGACTTTTCAAGTAGATGGTTTATTACTGTCAATAAATCCAAACAGGGTTAGTAATTGTAAGGCACCTACTTTATTAATGTTTAAATAATTATCCAATTATTGAAATCAATATATTATACTAAATGTATAAATTACAGGTTTATTATCTGATACCCAAACTCCAAATATTATACCAGTTGATTTAAATAGTATACTACAAAAAAATGCACAGATATTAAGTAACTGGTTTAATCAAATGGGTAATAAATTAAAAGCCGAAAAATATGCTGCAATTTCTCAACAATTTCTAAACAATATACAAGAAGTAAAATGTCTAAACAATATACTTTTTATCTGTTAAGAGGATTTTAAGGAGTTCTGTATAGGCAATATATTGTAATCACGATATTTCTTTAAAAAAAAATATCTCTACTTAGAATGCAAAAAAAAAAACTCCAGATTGATTTTAGAGCCATAATATCTATTATCAAAATAAAAATACATTTTCGAATGCACCTGGGGAGTTTTTTTTTCGTTATTCCAAATATCACGTGAAATATATTACTTAAAAGTGAACAAATTTTTAACAACTGTAACTCTTTTAGAAATTAATTTTTTGAATAAAATAACCGATATGCCCTCAAAAATGTTGGTTTCTTTAATTTTGATAATTGGTGATTGGGCTCTAAATTCACCTGAATGAAAATTGTTTGTAATCTAAGTAAGCGTGTTTTATAGCACCAAAAATCACCTGTGTGACGCTAGTCCTCTTAATACGTAATTCGTTTTTTAATGAATATTAACTACCAATTAACCTATAACTATAGGTCATGTGGAGAGGGGACAAAGGAGCTTGGTTCGATTGGGATTTAATAAATCAAAAAAATCAAGAATTATTTTTCGTATCCAATATAGTACCTTTGTGGACAGGAAGCTATACCATGCCGAATGAAACAGTAGCTAATGCAGTATTAAGATATTTAGTAAATAAACGTATTATCGAACCCGATTATAGTATTCGTTTTAAAGGTATAATTAATTTAATTTTAGTACTAATTATAAATAAATAAAATGTAGGTACATGGTTATAACCGGTGTACGAATCAGGGGATGGGGGGTGCGTAGAAGGACGGAGCTCCTCTACCGTTTTATAATAATTTTGAGAGCACCCTTACTAATTATTTTTTACAGTATACGAGTTACATAGGAAACAGAGACTTTGTACTGTCTATTGTTTTATTTTCATACCGCGGATACTTTGTACGGTTAAAATAAAATCATGATAATCGATCGCGGAGACTGTTCAGTCGAAATTAAATTATGATTATCATTTAAGAATAAAAGACACTAGGCACCTATATACAAGGTATATACTGCACGGTGTGCACACACTCAGTTATACCTAATATCGCTAATTTTATTAACTGTAAACAGTTTAAAAACCACAAATTTAAACTCTAAATTATTAAGAAATGGGTATGAATATACAATTTTACGAATAAATTTAACATATTTTTAATTTAAATATTTTTTAATATCTACTTATATAGCTATATCATTAATATTTTATAATAAAAACTAAATTTTATATAATTTATATGATCTTAATACATAGTACATAATACACACTACAACAATTCGCAGTTGTTAAATTTTATTTATTTTGCACTTTAAATTTTTGTATAGTAATAATTTATTACAGCTATCAGGGCTCAGATTAAATAACTATAATCGATTTTGATGAAACCAAATTTCAACAGTATTTATGTAATTTTTCCAATAAATTCCTCGCTCCGCTAAAAATCTAAGATCTATAATTATACGTATATATTATAATAGTATTTAATTTTATTGTATTTTATATTATAATTATTATTATAGTACAAAATGTTTGCTATAATATATTTTGTTACTACCTGTAATAGTACAAACTGTCCGCGGTTTTCATTTATTCGACATGACCGTACAGTGTACATCAACCAAGTTACATAATTTGAAGGAACACTCATTTATTGAAAGCCCAAGAGTACCCCTTCTACTATTTTTCCAATTCGAACACCAGTTATAACTACAATATATTATATTATTCTCTATTTCAAATAAGATAGACTGTGATCGCATATTATGATGGCCGATAATAAGCTATTGCATGCTGGCCGCTAGGGACTGATTACGGTTCTAATGACTTACTTCGTCACCAACAATAGTAACATAATTTTCATATTAATTATATAAATATACTTAAATGTATTTTCTTCATCTTCTTTTGGATTATACTACTCTACAAGAGTTTCTTCCTACCATCACTATTTCTCTCAATCCTGCATTAATTTCTCAGGTCGTACACTCTTATTTTTCCAAATCCTTCTCAACAATATCCAATATCCAACCACCTTTTTTGGGCCGTCCTTAAGGTCTCTTCCTCTTCGTTTCCAGCTCACACCACTTTGTTAATGTCATCTTCACTTCTGTACATTATGTGACTTTTTTAAAGATAGTGCCAATCTTATTTCTTCTTGAAGTTCCTTGTTGAATTTTCTTCTTCACATTGCACTGCTATTATCCAATTTGGGTTCACATATTACCCGCCATACTCTATTTTCAAAGGTTCTAAATCTTATGCCGGTTGTGCTGGTTATTTTCCATACCTTGCACCCTGTATATGTTAGCTATAGGCTCTTATAATTTACGTATACAATCTATAGTCAGAAGAACGAAAAATTTCCGCCTGCAAATACGTTACTAACGTTACGCAGCGCGAGCTGGTAGGTGTAGAACATCAGCTGCATGGACAGCTCGCTTTTGTATTTACTTTTCAATATCCTAATGAAAATCCGTCGCTAGCGCGTTCGCATCAGTTACCGCTTTTCATTCACCCGATTATAAGAATTCTTAGAAAAAAAAACATTGATTTGAGAAATTTGGACAGTGCAAAAGACGTTCTCTCAGCCTTCACTCACTGTATACCTATTTCTCGCAAGTAACCAATCATTTTTTGTACTCAGAATCTCGCCTAGGTATTATAATTCGTCAACTTTTTTGAATGTTCATCCTTTCGTATCATTTGTGTCAGCTTCATCATTCAGTAGTTCCATAATTTTGATTTTTTTTTTCTACATCGACTTAAATATGACTTTTAGTCATATTTTTCCCGCTACTAGTTCGTTGATTTTAATCGCTTTCTTCGTTTCACCTCATTATAAGTCACTCACAATGTTTAGTTGACAACGTGTTTTAATAATTATTTATAATGTACAGTAGGTACACAAAAATACGTTTGAATTAATAAGGAGTAAATGATGCGTGTCCTGACCTGCGACTCCTGACCAAAACTGACAAAAATTACACATTTATTCTTATTTGAATTAGAGTGTAATATAATAGGTAATACAAATAATAAAACCAGTAAAAATAGTTTTATAAATAAAAAATAATCATTTTATATGATTTGCATTGTACTGATATTTGATACCTTTTCTAATTCTGTGACAATTTGATATTCTCTAAAATTAATAGGTACAGAAACCAAATTATTACAGAAAAAACCATTTTGTTATTTATTTCTAGGAACACCTACATCATTGTACTCGTCATCACAGCAATGGGACTTCCCAAATGCATGGCCTCCACTACAAGCTTTTATCATCCAAGGCCTTGATAGAACACAACAAAAACTTGCACAACAGGTAGCAATGAAATTGGCTGCGGTTTGGTTACACACAAACTATAAAGGATTTGCAGAAAAATCAATGATGTTTGAAAAAGTATAATAAGAATATTATGAATATTATGAATATCTACCAAAATAGTTGAAAATTGTTTTTTAATGTTCTAACGTGGAAATTATTTTTAGTACGATGTTTTAGCTGCAGGAGAAACCGGTGGTGGTGGTGAATATACTCCGCAGACAGGATTCGGTTGGACGAATGGTGTTATTTTAGAGCTATTAAATCGTTGGGGTACTTCGGTTTATTATTCTACTTTTTCTCAATTAAACAGTGAGATTCAATTTTGAAAATATTATGAACAATTATAGATTAATTATTATTAGCATATTTTAAGACTAGAATATTGATGAATTTCAAATTTTTTCAGGGATGATTTTATTGTTCCAAATACGATTCGAGCATATTCAGTATTATTCTTCTTATTATTATTCTGTAGTATTCACGTCCGTGAAGTTGGACCCCCCACCTTCTCCTAAAAAGTTCAAACCTTCACAGATATTTTGCAATTAATTTGCTAGAATTTGCTCGGCAATTTTTAGAATTTGCATACCCACGGTTTTCCGCCAAAATTGATTTTAAGGGTGGGGGCCAACTTCATAATAGCACCCCCACTTTGTCATAGGGACTTCAAACCTTCACAGATATTTTGCAATTCATTTGCTAGAATTTGCATACCCACGGATTTCCACCAAAAATTGTTTTAAGGGTGGGGAGCCAGCCTCCTACTTTGTCCTAGGGTCTTTAAACCTTTACAATTATTTTTCAATTCATTTCTAGAATTTTTATACCCGCGGTTACCCGCAAAAATGGTTTTTAAAAAATTAAGAAACTTTTGATAAACATAAGTTATATTCCTATTTTATTTGAAGTCATTTATTTAATTTGAAATTATTGTAGATAATATGAATTTTTTACACTATTACGTACTTATACTTATACCTAATACAAAATACAAATCATGTTGGGGTGGCCAACTTCACGGACGTGTAGTATTCAACCATTAGGATCTAACTGTCAAATATATTATTTCCTAAAAATTCACTCTGCTAATAGTGAAATCATGTCAATCGATTTCTGGCGTCATCTTTTCCACGTCGCTTTTCACCTAATCCTGCCATCTTAGCCATAATCATTTCAAAGATCTCTTTCCTCTTAGAACACTACATTTACCAAAGTACTAAAGCTCCTTCATTCCTCCACTCATAACCAGCCCACTGGAGTCGTCTCTTCCTGTTATTCCCAACAATATGATATAAGTATACAACTACCGCTTAAGCTCATCATTTTTCCGGATACGCCCGTACTTTTATCTAGACATGGCCGTAGATTCTTCTTAGAATTTTTCTCTTGATAATCAGTTTTCTTTTTGCTCAGCTTTACGTATATCTACGTTTCACATCCATACATTTCCATCCGCTGAATGAGGGTGCGATATAGCTGTACTTTTATGTTCCTTAATATCATTCTTGCTTTTAGTAACTTAGATAATCCATAGTAACATTTATTATCTGCTTATAGTATTACCTTTATTTCAATAGTATAATATTATAATATATTCAGTATTCACGATTTAAATAATAAATTGGCTTAGGATAATTTTAGTATTGTTTGTTTTTGAGAATTTTAAAGTTTTTTTTAGTGTTTAAAAACCTACTCTGTCTATACCTACTCGGCGCATGTTAAGATTTAAGAATGTACCTCATCAAGTCGGTGATGACCGATTTCCACACCATAGTCGAATAACGCTACGTTAGCATACTGGTGGCCGATTATTGAGAATAGTTATAAAAATAACAATCGTTTTTTCGAAAATTTTTAAAAATAATGATCTTTGGTAGTATTGACAATCTTGTGAAATATAGTGATTATTCACATTGTTAATTTTGATATTGTGGTGTCGTAATTAATACGCTTTTTAAAACCAGTCGTTATTTTAAACCACAATCGTTTAGTAGCGTATTTGACTTCAATTTATAGGGGTGAAGGGGGGTGGGTGAAATTACATTTGGTTAAATTATTAGTATACCATATATATATATATATATATATATATATATACTCTGTCTCATCTAAGGAGACACCGGTTTGCTCATCGCGAATGATGGTCTGTGTTTTGCACTGAAGATTGCAACGTTGTTGCCGAAATACTGTATTTGCTTATAATAAAAAGTTAAATTTTTTGTGGATTGGGTTTTATTTTATTTGAAATTTTTTAATTATCCATAAGTACTCAAATATTAATAATGTCATGCCCGGATAAAATTTTATGAAACTTTAATAATAAATTATCTTTGTATACCTACATTTTCCTTTATATTATAATATTTTATATATTTTCTAATTATAAAATATATAGCTTTTTTTTTAATCTTAATTAGTATATTCGACATCTTAATTCTTGGGCTTATAAAATATACATCATTTATAATAAATAATAAATAAAAAACATAAATAAAAATCTGGGAAGTACTTCGCACGTTGTGTAGGATAATGATGACAGATATATTGAATTTGAAAGGAATGATAAATCATTTATTTCTAAAAAAACGATTCTGAGCGAAGCTTGGAAGGATATACTTGACAATTACTGCAGATTATACTAATAATATATATATGATAATATTATATAATATAATCAACAAAAATAGTTTAAAAAAGTGCAAAAAATTGCTTAGAAGCAAAGGGATTCGGACCGAGGATCCCGCGAAAGACAACACAGTCAGCTTCCACTAGACTACCCAGAACTGACGTAAAATGCAAAAAAAAAAATTTCAATTTGATATAACTTTAAAACCAAGTCCACCCACCAAATTCTGACTTCACCATTATTTTTTTGATCAAAAAATACATATTTAAAAAAAAAATCGAATTTTTTGTAAAGTACCTATGAATTAAATGACACAAAATTGAAAATGGCTATTAATAACCCAAAAATCGTTTAAAATTTTCAAAAATGTTTTGCCTTCATAATGTACGTACATACGTTTTTGGTAAAACTTTCAAGTTTATAGATCCATTATTTTCCCGAAATTCGAACACATCACATACCAAAATAATACATATTATGGAAAAAAATTAAATAGCTATTAAAATTTATTGTACCTACCGATTTTTAAAATTGTTTGTATGTAGTTAGAATCACAGATTATATGAATATATATTAATAATCATATAATCTGTGTTAGAATGGCGTATTTTTAACTCTGTATTAAATTTTCAGGTCTTAAAAACTAAAATTAAGCCTATTATGAATTAAATCTCTCAAATTTACTTATTTCTTTTCATGGATCTAGCAACAATATTTTAGGAATTATAAATAATTAGTAATAGTAAATAGTAAAATGTCTATTCACATGCAGTAACGCCCATATAAACTATTATTATTAATTTAGAAAAATTATTGGTTGATCAAAATTATTAAGAAGTACAGTGCTAGTTGAAAGGGGTGGATAAACTAGATACATGACCAGTGTCTTGCGTTTTGTACGGTCTCACAAAATATTTAAAGGATAAATTGAAATATAGAATGAATTTATCTTTATTATTAATCAAAATATCAATTTTTTTTTTTTTAATAAAACTACATTTTATATCGTAATTTGTACTATATAAATATAATTTATAAGTTATTTATTAATTATCTACATTTAAACATAAAATGAAATTATCGTGTATGTAAAAATAATATTTAATGTTTTAGAGCCTTTGAATTCTGCAAGAATACGTCAAGGGCCTTTGAATAAACTCATTAAACGTCATACATTATAGGTAAATAGAAAATTATTATAATAATTATGTATAAAAAAAAAAAAAGAAAAAATAATCAATCTGTTTTGAATGATTAAATAATCAGACATTCAATTTTAAATTATTTTACAAGACGTCCTACAAACGATTTTAAATTTACGTTCTTACGTTTGTTATTAAATTTAGTAAAATTAAAAATATAAACTACAGCTATGTTAGGTAGCTGCCTATAATATAAGGTGGTCATACATCCCATTTTGCATGGCCCGACCTTATAATTGTTGGCCTTCTATAGGCCCTATCAAGTAAAAAATCCTAGCGCCGCCACAGCCAAAACCAAGATCAAAAACCAAGACTTGTAATGCAAGACTTGCAAGTCCAAAATCGAATTTTGGATTACTCATAACTCAAAGGGAAATGAACCTAGTTCCTCGTAGTTTTGTCTACTCCTCTGGAGAACTGGTGAATACCAAAAAAAAGTGACTTTTAGTATGTTATATACCGGAGCGTATAATATACTTTGACATTAGTCTGAGTCCGATCCTATGGACACCCATGCCCCTATCTTCTTTCACAGTTAGTTTCACCCAAAAAGTCGATTATAACTTATAAGCAGATCTAATCAATTTATTATTTTTCAGCTCATAATAGGTAGTTCCCGGGAGCTAGCTACATATTATAAGCTGAAAAATAATAAGTTGATTGGACTGTTTCGGGAAGCTTCCGGGAAGGTGTAGACTATTGGTAGTGTCCAGCAGGAACCGTTTGCTATGACCGAAACGACAACAACAGGTGGCGCCTGGACCGGTCTATGCTGTTAAGGTTTACTCCTGCAATTTTTTGTGAACGGAGGGGGGACCAATTAGTAATAACCCCCATTGCCTCCTCTGTATCCATTCTTGTATAAATCAATTATTTATTCTTCTTTATAAATTTGGTGAAAAAAAAAAGCAAGACTGCAAGAATTTTCAAGACCTAGACCAAGACTGAGTTAACAAGACCGAAACTGAGTTACAACACTAAGACTGCCATGGTTTGATCTTGGTCTTGCTTTGTGCATCACTTCAAGTGAAGTGCCGTTTTTTCTTATCTACCGTTTTTCTAAACGAATTATGAACATTTTTGGCAAAAAATTACTTTTTTTTCGTTTTTTGCTTATTTACGATAGAACAATATTACGATTCGCGATTTTTTATTGTTGGCCGTTTTTTAATTTTCAAAATATGGTCACCCTAGTCCCTACTATAATAGGTAGGTACCTATTTTAACAAAATGTTTATATTTCATCAATATTGGTTTACATAAGTTACACCGATGTAAAAAATGAATAATCTAATGAAATTTTTCAATATTGCAGTGATTTTATTGATTTGAATCTGTAATTATTTTGTTTCTAAAGAGGACTTTGACCCAACCTCATTCATAAATACCACTCTTCTATTGGCTATAGGCACTCTATAATAATATGTAATATATTATAGTAATTATATAGTCATGAGTTTCCTTATTTCAGTATAACTTTTAACATTTTGAAAATTATCTTAAGGGTGATTAAAAAAATGTTAACAATGATTTTAATTTTGTTTTAGGACTATTAGGACTATGTACAACGATAATCCATTCAATAATTGAAAAGTTGCAGAACTAAACAAATACCTATACAATATATGTCTTATACTATGTAGCACTGTAGCAGTTACAATATATTATGCTGATTACACATTAAGAAATCTGAAAAATCACAATAAATTTCTCATAATAATTATCTTATTGGTAATAAGTTATTATGTTTCTTATCATTATTTTTAAATTTTAACTTATATTTTAGCTTCCGTCGAAGAATATTTTTCAGAAAATGTTGATATTTAAAAATCAAATATTGAATTAATACCTACCTAGTTTATTATGTACCTTATTAACATTAATTACAGTCTAAATAAGAGCTGTATATAGTGGAATATTACAACTAAAAATAGTCATACATAGGTATTCCGTTTTTCTAAATTTTAATTTCTAATAGAGTAACTAATAAATTACTTTTTCGATATTTGTCTTTTATACATAAAAATGTTCAGAAAAGTATTCTGCGTCGGAATATACCTTAACCTATACCATATAATATCATATATATATTATATATAATATCATCGTACATATTATATATAATTTTTTCTATCATTTATTCATAATTTTAATAATAATATCCACTCGTACCTATACCTACCTATACAAGTAAATATAATCAGAAGTTAAAGTGGAGGGACGCAGAGGGACTCAATACCCTTACCTTTATATAACGGTGGTTAAAAGCGTCCCCTTTAACAATTTCTCCGTAAGATACTACAGAACGCTCAAATTATAACCAAATATTGATCAATATAATTCAGAATTCCCTTGAAATTAAATATTATATTTTTTACTTTGTACATCAAATATTCAAATACATTATTTTAGTTTTATCAAATGTGTTTAATAAAAATCACGGACTAAGACAGAATCTGAAGCCGGTCTCACACGACTGGTATATTTGGCCCGTATGCATCAGTCGTGTTACTTAAAACTTACTTATTTTACTTTAAAATACATATCTGTATATTATAAGATAATAATAATATTATATATTATAATATACATATGTATATTATATATTTTTTATGTACTTATGTTACATTTTTATGAATTTCTGTTATTTAATGTTAAAAAAACATATAAGTACTAAAGAAAATACAATTTATGTTCCTATTTAAGTACTTTACAATATTGTTTTATTTTCAAATAGCTCTCTATTAAATAACGTAAAATTGGGCTTCATACATTCATACTTATATATATAGGTACACAGCGTAATTTTTTAAGCATGGTTTTTAACTATGTAAATGCGTAAATTTGAATTTTTTTCTTGTTCAATTTAAAGTACTTATATTTTTGAGTTTTCATACTATTTTTATCTGTATTAATTTTTTAGTTTCCTTAAATAGCAACCACTCTTTACCTACTCATATAACTTCATTACCTATTATGAAAAAAATTATATTCTCTTTTAAAATATAAAATTTTTTTAAAAAATTATTCATTTCATTAAAATTTAGTATTATTAATGCTTTAAATATTACATGAAATAAATTTGAAATTTGTTTATTATTTATGGTTAAAAGTGGGAGAGCATGCTTCAAAAAAATCACTCTATAGGTATACACATATTACACATACATTATACATACATATCTACCTATATCATACGCCAACTACCTAATTAATTACATTTGTAAATAAAACCTTTGTTTTTGGTGATTTTACTATTTAAAATCCGTGTTCGTTAATCAGGAATATTAGACGTCCATAAATAAATTATACAATATTATTTCCCGGAAAATTCTCATACGAATCGAATGTCGTATCACTTTTTTTCACGAACATCTCGCAGGCGTCAAAGTCGAGCGAAAATGGCAAAAATGATCATGTATGTACATACTATATCGATTCATATGAGAATTTTGCATGAAATATCGCATGGTGTATTTATTTTTACATTTATGTCAATATACTATGAATTAAAACTTAAAAACTTGGGTTTTCAAAGTATAGACAAAAAATTAAGTAGACAGTCACCCCACTGAGTATGTATACGAATTTACGATATTCCATTTAGAAACACCCTGTATAATGATATATGGAACACTTGTAAATATGGAGACACTAGTCCCCCTGGAATTTTTGTCAACTTTAAGCCCCGAGTATAATAATTAATAACCTATATATATATCTGCATATTATGTTATTATATAAATTATATATTACTTGAATTTACTTGAAGAAGCCAGCCTGCACTATTGTAAAGTCTATAGGTACCTACCTATTATTTAAGGTGCAAATGTCTTACATTACTTTACTGTATATGTCTATAAATGAAATTATCTAAATTATTTATTATAATTATTTTTATTATTATTTACAATTTATACAAACCCACAACGAAGTCATTAGTAGATACTTAGCATTTAACGTTCACACTAAGTCTTGATCTAAGTCTTATCAAGTCTTGAAGTAATATGATTATAAATTATATTCAATATTACCTACCTATTATACAGCATATTCATATATATATATATATATATATATATATGATGTATAAAATATTATAAAATAATTGTCAATTCGAATGATATATTGATGAGAAAATAAAATAAGTAATACAAAATAATAAAAAAGTTTATTCCATATTATATCACGAATAATTTATTTTTCCCGTTTATTCTTATTCCATGTTAAAAATCATCGAAATACCAATTTTATTATAGGTATTTTGGAGGTTTGTGAGGTCTCCAAGTTAAATAATTTAACAAATTACAATGATCTTAGTCTATTTATTGTTTATCACAAGAAAGCGCGTGAAACGAAAAGCATCCAAATAAAAAACGCGACGAAAAAGTACAAAAGTAAAACGCGTTCAGCGACGGTCGTGAAAGAACAGAGAGCGGCGGCGGCTCGGTCGTCGCACCATGGAGGCGAATATTGGCGCGCATGCGTAGGTCGCCACATATTCCATGATAGTAAGTATTCCAAGGTAAGCTAATTTAATATTTTTTTATAAACCTTTTGTATTTATTTATATGTTTTTTGTATAAATAGTTACAATAATATAATTTTAAGTTGCCTAGCAAGATGTTTTTATAAACCCTTCATATTTGTTAAATATGGGGTAATAAGATAATTCAAAATTTATCAATTTTTTTTATTCTAGTGTTAATAAAATGGTTCGCAACTATGTTATTATATCATATTATTATTATCTATATTTAATATTACTATATTCCTCAAACATGTCATGTATCGCATCTATATCCTCAAACATACAATGTCCCTAAAGTTTCACTAATATAAGTATTGGATCAACTTCCTCTGATAACGCCATGGAAAAAAATTCAAGTTTTGAGCTCTTTATTAAAGAACACTTAAGTGAAAGCAGAAAACAAAGTTCTTCAACGCCAAAAACTAATATAAAAACAAAACGCCTTACTAATGAAGTAGGATTTGTATTGACTTCTCAAGAAACAATCGAAAAAATGAAAAACAATGATAAGGATTCAGATTTAAAGCCAATTAAAAAAATAGTAAAAAAACTTTAAAAAGTTTAAAAAAAGGTGAATATTGTAGCTCTTTTGATTCAGATTTGGCAGTTGAAAGTGATTCTAATGGCAGTGATGAAGAAAATGTAAAAACTAAAATTGATATTAAACTGGAACACTACTATGGTGTGTTTTATGAAGTCATTGTATGTAGGAAGGGTGATTGATTTTTGGGATGAGAATAAGATAAAAACAAAATTTATGAAAAAAAAAAAAAAAAATATTTATGAAAATCTAGAAAAGTATTTTTGGCCAAAAAATATGACATTCAAAGTGTTGAAAATGTTTTAATTTTTTATGGACCCATTAAATTGGAAGTTAACTGTCCATTTACTATTAAAAGGGCTGATTATTTAAAAATAAGCAAGCAGTATAAGAATTAAAAAAAAAAAAAAGGAGAATAGTAATTAAATATGAAACTTGTAAGACTGAAGCAACTAAATTTAAAAATATTAACCTAGACATTAAGTATCTACCTACCTATATTCACTAAAAGACTGTATCTAATCATAATATGTTAGGTACCAAGGTACCTAATATCAACTAACATATTATTTTATTTTTAAATTGTTATTTTAGATGTTGGTACCTAAAATAGTTGTTTTTTTATTATTTAATTTGAATTTGTTAAAACATTTTTATGCATGTTGACGAAAAAAGAAAGATTTGAATAAACTACTAAAGTTGTTGAGAAATAAGTTAGATGGTCATTTTTTTTTATTTTACAATAGGTAGGTATAATACCTGCCTATAATAATATTATAATTTTTTCTAGTTTATTGTGTTATTTATGTTGTTATAAAATGTATGTTGTAAATAAAAACAAAAATAAATATTTTAAGAAGCATATTATAGTTGAAACTAATTAAAAAAATGCACTCTTATAATTTAAAATTATCAACTCGGCTCGATTATTGTTGTGAATTTTATTTTGCGATTTGTATACAAGATGAAAATGTAAAAAATGACATACATACCAAACTTAATATGAGCATTCTATTAATGCCCCTCAAAAAGATATATATACTTTGTTTGAAGAAATGTGAATCTTAATCTAATTACCCCATATGGGGCAATAAGAAAATCAATTGGGATAATAAGAGAAATATATTTTTTAAAGTACATAGGAGTACCAGTAATCTATGTAATCCAAGATAATGTTAAGGTGAAACTGTTTAAAACATTTTGGCATAATAATATCTTATACAATAATGAAATCTTAATACTTAAATATCTAAATCAATTGAAACATTTCTCTTAATACCCCGGTCTCCCCTACAATGTTATTTTTAGTAGGTATATAATACATTTTAAATTTAAAATGTTACAAATTATAATTAATATGTAGACAAGTCAGTTTTTTTTTTTAATGTATATGTACATACATATGTATTACACCTATAATACAATAATATGTATATTACATCAAACTATGTAATTCTACTAGTTAAATTATTTAATTTTTATTTATTAGTAGCTTACTAACTACTATAAAATTAATTTTTTTTACTTATCCAAATCATAATAGGTAGGTACTATTACGTAATTTAGTCAAAAAAATTAGCTCATAATGTATCATTTGTAGTAATTATTCCCCCCAAAGAAAATGATTACAACACAGATTATTATTTATAGCTAGATACTATATTGTGTATAATAATTTAGTTTCTTAATTACGGTTATAGTTCAAGAAAAAATGTTATAAGTACATTTTTTTTCCGTCGCACCATGGAGGCGAATATTGGCGCGCATGCGTAGGTCGCCACATTACTACCTCCTTTGGAGGAAAAAAAAAAAAAGGAATTTTTTATTTTTTTTTTTAAATATAACAAAAAAGAATCGTCAAGAGATCTGCAGTGATCGTCGTCCCGCCCTTGGGTGCCTT
>JAIPRL010004651.1:13858-36569 GCA_025469235.1 Pemphigus obesinymphae | reverse complement strand
CTCTATATATGTAAAATAATTTTATTACGTTTGTGTTGGGTTTAAATAATTTTAGGTTACCCTTATCCGTATTTCGTGTGATATTTTTATTTTGAGATTTATATTGATTTTTTATCATATATATTTTAGTGATAGATAGTTTATCGTACAATTGCTCTATAGTTAATACTTTTAGGATTTTAAACAGTTCATTAGTATTGCTACCTTCATTATAATATTGATTCAATATTATTCTTACTATTATTCTATGTACAACATTTAGTGGTTCTAGAACATTCTTATAAGCAGAACCCCATACTATAATACCATATGTTAATATTGATTGTATAATAGCAAAATAAACCATTTTAATATTATTAATGTCAAGTATATTACGTAGTTCTTTGAATATATAAAAACATTTTCTTATACGCGTTATTATAGTCTCTATTTGGGCTGTCCATTTTAAGTGCTCATCAAATATTACTCCCAAATATTTAGTTGATCCAACTCTATTTAATTTTCGACAATTTTTTCTGCAGTAATCGGATTCTTTATTTTTATCGCATATATTAGAATGTAATTGTATTTCAATGTTATTGGGTGAGTTAGCTTTGTTTAATGAGAAAGGGACAAATACTGATTTTTGGTAATTTATTGATAGATTATTTTTTGTAAACCAATCGTAAGCTTTTGCCAGTGCTAAATTTGCTTTAGTCTCTACGTCTTTCCAATTATCACCTTCAATAAATAAAACTGTATCATCAGCGAAAGCTATTATATTTGTATATGTGTTTAATTCTAATAGTTCATTTATATATATCGAGAATAGTATTGGACCTAAGACAGTTCCTTGTGGAATGCCGTACTTTAAATTATTTGGATCACTTGTAAATTTATTTAATTTTACTATTTGTGGTCTGTTATGTAGATATGATTTGAACCAATTTCTAAATGTGTTTTTTCCTATAATTCTTTCCAGTTTACTTAATAGTAACTCATGAGATATTGAATCGAAAGCTTTTGCTACATCTAGAAAAATACCTAAACATAATTTTCCTCTATCAAGAGAACTATAAGCCAATTTTGCCAAGAATGCAATTGCATCTTCACAGCCAGTATGCTCCCGAAAACCAAATTGCATTATATTTATGGCGTTTTTAGAAACTATGAATTTTTGTAATTGAATTTTCGCTAATTTTTCTAATACTTTAGATATTGCTGAAATTATTGAAATTGGTCTGTAATTAGTAAGTTCTTTTGGATCCCCTGATTTATAGATTGGAGTTACGTATGTCTGTTTGTATACATCAGGAAAAATACCTTTTTGGAAACTTAAATTAGCTAAATAAGTAATGGGTATAATTATATATTTTGCTATTTGTACCAGTAAATTTGTTGAGATTCCATCAAATCCTGGTGATGCACCTTTGCGTAATTTTGTGATCAATTCCATTACTTCCATTTCGGTAAAACTTTTATAATCTAATTCATATTCATGTGTGTAGTTATTTTTTTCAGTATTATTTATTAATGTTTTTTTATAATACGTTATATTATCTTTTTGTATTGATTCTGTAATGTTCTTACCAACATTTATAAAATGATTATTAAATGTATTCGTAAATAGTTTTGCGTTATTGTTTATATCAATTAGATCGTTATTAAAATTAATTATCGAGGGCTGTGTTTTGTTTTTTTGTTTTCTATTAATTATTTCCCCAATTGTATTCCAAACTTGTTTAATATTACCGATATTACTTTTAATTTTAGTTTTATAATATTCATTTTTTGCCAATCTTATTAGAAGGCATAGTTTATTCTTATACATTTTATAATAATTATGTAATCTAATATTATATTTTTTTTTAATCAACATTTTACCTAATTTATCTCTGGTTCTGATTGAGTTTAATAGGCCTGTTGTTATCCATGGTTTAATTTTTTTTTTGTTTGCTGGAATAAAGTATTTTATAAACTAAATTATTGTAATAGATTATATTATTTTTAAAGTAAGCTCCGTTCAGAATCATTCAATAAAAAACATGATTGATCATTGCTTTTAAATCCTATATATCTACCACCCAGTATCTTACCCAACGAATGAAGTGCTTTCACTCTCCACTGACCCAATTTTATATACTTTAAATTTCCGTACATAACAATAGTTTAATATACTTTTATTTTCCCTAGTTTTGATAGTCGTGATGTATAATTTAGCATTGTACAAATAATTCGATTTTTGGCATGTTTATGAGTAGTGATATTTGTACGTGATATTAATACGTCATATTTGTTCGTCAAATTATATATTGACTTGATCCACAAATATGTAGAAAATAATAATGAAAAAAAAATCTGTTTTAAAAAACAATTGTCCGTAAATATTCCAACAATTTTTGTGCTATAAAAAGTGTTTAATTTTCAGAATGAGAACATTCACTTAGAATATTTCGCAGACACCAGTTTGAAATATTGCTGTAATTGTGCAAACTTAAACATGGTCCTTAAGATATATGTTGTTGTCCTATCTCTGGTACGTCATATTTTAACTACCTATCATATTATTATTATTATTATTATTTAAATAATTCGTATAAGTACCAAACTTACAAATAATTTTTTTTCTTAGCTTTTTAACTAAAAAAATATATAAAATAATTATACAATTTAGAGAACTCGATAATGATTTTTTTTTTATGTAAAAAAAAATGAAAAATATTTCATTTATAAATATGTAAATAAAATATGAATAAATAAAAACCTACATGGCTTATTAAGAATTGAAAAATCTGTTTGTAATGTTTTTGTACAAGTATTTTTAAAATGTTAATATGTTTTTGTATGTATTTACGATTAAAGGTCAATTTACCCTGAAAAGAAAGCCATGCAATTTTTATTTTTATTTTAGCATACATATTATAATTGTTTTTAAACCATTATATAAATTCCCAAATGCACTTAAAACGTATTATAAAATATAATATAATGAGTATTCTAACATTAATCATTATGGTTAAAATTAAAAATAAATCTGATGTACCTATTTGTTATCTGATATGATGCAGTCCGATATATTTTTATATTTTTTCATTATTAATACACTATGAAATCCGTTTTAGGTTAAAAATATGTGTCTTAATATTATGTTTACAATTATGTTATAAAATTTTTTCTAAATATTAATGAATCTCCCTCATTTCAAGATACCAAATTATTATTTTAACACTATAATGTTGTCAATATATTTTACTTTAATATGATCTTTGATTATCGATATATTCGTATTATTTTCAGGTAGTCGTGTATGTCAAAGGGTATCTTCCAATTACTCAGATACCCCAACTATCGTCACCCTCCAATTTAGATCAACCACAAGCTGATATTTACCCATCGTATATACAGGATTCTTTATACCACAGAAATTTAGAAAATAATTCGAAGAAGAATTTGAATGCTGTACTAAATATAATAATGGCTGCTCAAGGCGTAGAAGACTACCGCCAAGTATTATTGAACGACCCTGTGAAGTACGCAACCGTGTACAAGAGAAAACTGTCAAAATTGCAAGATGCGTACAATGAAGTGAATTTCGCCGATCGAAATACGGACCTTTACACATTGAGCAACCAAAATGATTTACTAGATGAATACAAATACCCAATGACAAAATAATATGATGAATAAGCTAATTGTTGTTTTGAAAATTTAATTAAAAATTATTTTGAAATAAAATCAATGGTTCTTTCCTGTTTAATCTGAAACGTGTGTCATTTATTTTATGCATAAAATAGAAATTCAATTCTATTTGACATGAAATATTTTCAATATTTCAATGCGATTATGATGTCTAATTATTAGTATGGTTACTGACATACAGCTAATTAAATTTGGTGAGCAATAAATCGTTTACAATAAAAATACAAAAATATATATATATATATATATTTATATACTTGATGATATAATATTATAACAATTTGTTATATATTAACTAATCATTACTAGGCACTAATAACAAAATCATTTGCCCTATGCTGGTTATTTTTAATATTTAAAAATAAAAATATATCATTTGTTATTGAAAGTTCTATATCCACATAAATGAGACATTTATAAAAATCGAATAATTTATTCAAACTACGAGAACATGTGTGGTTTCCGATCAAGAGTTATGCTAAACTATCTAAATTAGTTAAATTTAACATATAAATCATATTTATAAGGTATAATGAAATATGAATTGAGTTTAGTAATAAAATTCCGATATTTGAAATACATACTCGTAGATTATTTACAGTTTCTAACAATAAAAGCGTGCTGTGATTTTATTTTAAATTATATCACATTGGAATCACTGGAATAATTTGAATAAATAAACAGTCATAATTTAGAGAACATTATTAATGGTATTTTTATTATTATTATTATTATTATTAAATTAATTTAAATATTTCGTGCTGCTTATATTAATTATGAAACATTGCAATTAAATACGAATCCATAGAATACAACAAGTTTTTTGTATATACGACCAGAGCAGCAATATTATAAAAAAAATACAGTGTCCAATATATAAAACTATTTGAATTACTATACGTTAATTCGTTCTATTTAATTTTGCATACCTTCGTTTTAGGTCTCCAAATATAAGTTTAGACACCTTATATCAACATTGTGTCCGTCTGTTTGTCCATAGTTATCAGGATCATTTTTTATTAGTTTACTATGAATATTACTTGTTTTGTTTTTAATGTATTTATTACATATTTATGAAAGAATTTTTGATTTTGAAATTGATTGTCTGTATATTTTGTTATTCGTATAATTCCTAAGGAGATATAAAATGCAAAATCTATTGTGTTTTTCCTAATGTCGTCTGTTTGTCATTAAATTTTGTCGCTATTTTTACCAATAACAATATATTTTACAATTGTTATTTGTTTTATTAGTTTTAGGTTTCTACATACAAGTATAGCAGTTAAATTATTTTAAAATCGTTTAGAAAATTATAATTCATTGTTTACAATACATTTAGAAATCGGGAATTTAGGATTCTTGCAAAGTGGGCTTTCTGAACTAGTTTATTTAAAATATTATCATAAATAGAATATCTCATGAATTACTTCAATCGCAAAGTGAAAAATTAAACTATAACTAATATAATTTTTCCAAATTAAAATTAGATTTACCCTAACAGCACAAATTGTTTTAACTCTTGTTTCATTTACATAGCTTTGAAATATTAAACTATATTTTACGATGACAAAATATTGTAAGAATGTTTTAGATTAATAAAAATCTTCGTATATTGCATAACATTTTAATATATCAAATAAATATGTATATTACGAGTATAAATGTATAACAATTGAAAAAAACCCGAAAAAGTGTAACTATTATGACCGGAGATTTATTCAGAAACCCGTATGCTGCGAGTAACGTGTCAATCAATTCAAATATATCATAAGTAGGTACTACGTTTCAGATCCGAAAAAAAAAATTATGTAAGATAGTTCTATAAAATGTTCAAATTTATAAAATAAATATACTATATAACTTCAAAACTAAGCCCGAACAAGAAATTATAATAATTATAATTATAATTGCACCGACGGTCTTAACGCCATAAATTTCCAAAATGAAAAAAATATTTAATAAAGTGGTAAAATTGTATGTTTTATATACCGCATTTATATGACAAATATTTTTATACATAATTCAATGACACCAAAGGAGATATTAAAAATGGTAAGTTTCAGTAACATTTCATGTTCATGCCATGTTATCAATATGGAACATTGCAGCATCTATAAATATATTTGGGACTGTATGCATTGAAATAATTTTAAATATACATTATATCAATACTTTATATATATATATATATATATATATATATATATATTCCGATGTTTGTACGGTTATACAATATAATACTTTTATACGTGTGAGATATTAACAAATAACGATAAACTCGATTATCATAGTATACAACAATTATTGACGAGTATAACTCGATTAATTTATTAAAAATATGTTAATGCGAACACAAAAACTAAATAATTAATTGTTGACAGTCAGCATACATATATACGTATATTTTATATTTGATTGTGATGAAAAAAAAAAACGAATAAATACAATTTAAAAAAGATACATTGTCCAATTAGAGTATAACATATTCCATGAAGTATTAACTCGTCATGGATTTGGAAAAAAAATCCTGTTAATAGAGCCTAGATAAGCTCTTCAATCGTTAGATAAGAATAGGAAACTGGTGATGGATGTATTGAGTTTGAAAGAAATTATAAATCATCTATTTCGATAAAATGATTCTGAATGAAGTATAGAGTAGTTTTGTTTTACAAATATAAAAATTTTTCGTTGTTTTCTGCAGTTTTCACATTATTTCATTATTACATAATATAAATGATATATTTCATTATACATGCACTTCTTACCAGATAGATTTTTATTCGAAAATAACATAAGATAAAAAAAAATAAAACATTTTTTAAATGTATAGAAACAATATTAACAACAACTAACATCATACATAACCAAATATGTTTACTTACAATTATGTTTTATAGTACCTAGTACATTGCTTATGCCATGATTATGTTAACTACCCAATATTAACCTATGAATTATTTTTCTATTCCTTTAGCTTATCCACTGGAAAGTTGAAAATTTAACATATGAAAGTCTTGAAAATTATAAATTACTTGTAAAATATAATGGCTTTACATTGAATTGATAACTAGTGATTCTTTCTACTAGGTACTTAGTAGTTAACACAACTTAGTGGTTCCTTTCTGTACCAATAAATCATCAATAAGAAACTTACTATGAATGCTTTTATAAAAAATACATCTAAACTAAACTCAGAGTACCAGAGTACACGTTTATGAACTGGGCTTACCTAATCTAAGTACAGTCATCAGCCTATGATCCACTGATCAAAAGTAGTGCTTTATTACATATATATATTTAACTTGCCAAAATCATAAGAATAAATAATATAATATAATTTAAGTTTAATACTTTTAGATATCATCTTATTTTGTATTCAAAATATTTCGATTCTATCAATATTCAACTTCATTCGCTAAGTTATCTCAATCTTCCAGATAATAAAATGGGTGAATTTGAAAGATTTGAGTATTTAGAATTCGTTCTATAAAAGAATGATTGATTTGAGCAATTTTCAAAACACACGAATAAGCGTGGACGGATGAAATGGAGGAAAACATGAAACAAATGAAAACAAAACAATTCCAATTAGATTAACTGGTCAATTTCTAAAACAGAAGAAGTATAACATGCATTAATATACGAATCAGAATATTGAGCAGTGAATAGTAAGACTGGATAATATAAAATAGTTAATCAGTGTAAAAGGGAGGAGAGCATAAAGTGGATGAATGAAGTGACTAGAGAAAACAGTATAAGAAATTATTATATAAGAAGTAGTATAGGAGTAGCTTCAATAGTATATAAAATAAAAATGAATATACCTAATGAGAAGGGTCGGACATGTATTAAGGAAGTAAAATACAGAGATGGTAAAATAAGTAAATGGAATCTATGTTGAAGAATAAAGGGGTAGAAGAATACCGAAAAAGAGTTGAAAAATATAATGGAGAGCAATTTGAGGACTATGTGGAAGATCGAGTTTAGCTGAAGTGAAGTGCAAGACTATGGTAGCTGACTTCAAATAGTTGGAGAAAATAGAGCAAAATATAGGAGAAATAGAAGACATATATTATATAATATTTTTATATCATAAAAAGTATAGGTCTTCCCTCCGAAAGAATATTTCTGACAATGACCTTTTACTGGATATGAGTTAATAAGGGACAAATGTAATTATCCACTACACATGATTATTATCAATAAAACGATAATAAAAATACTAATTACGGTGTCATGAATAATTGAATTCCGATACAGTACAATAGTGTGTGCGTTTGACCTCTTTTTACAATGTAGTACATTTTACAATTTAGTAATAATATTACTGTATGAAGTGGACCAATCGAGTGCATCTGGCCTTTACCCATCAAAGGGTGACTACCGACTATTTGAAATAATATTTGAAACTCTAAAAATTGACATACAGTGTGACCATAACACTAATAATTTATTATTTTATCTAGATTTTAATTTTTTTACATATCATAACATATTATTCAAAAAAAAAATATTGTGTTGCTCGTTATAACTAAAATATACTTTTATTTCTACACAAATCTAAACGTTTAATGTAATTATTATAAAGTATCGTATCATATTGTACATTGTTTATGCTAAAATTATATATATATATATATATATATATAAGTAGGAACCAATATTATATTATACTAATATATTATGTATAATATACGGAAATAATGGTTAATTAGAAGTATTAAATTAACCTGATTTTTCTAATACCTAAAATAGTACTCAAGATAATCCATAATGGCATCGAATAGGTAGTCTTGAAAATATCAATACTCTTATCTTGAGTGGGGTGGAGGGTAGCATTGTCGAAAAAAACAGTAAGAATTTATCGAAATTGTAATTGCATTAATTACGCCACGTACATGTTATAGGTTGGGTTTTTGTGCAAAATATTTGGCAAATAAAATGCGGTTTTCCGCATCTCTGATTAGTAATACATACAGCTATAATATACAAAATGGTATATGTTACTATAATGATGTAAATTAATCGTAATAGTTTTGCTCAAATCATAAGGTATATGTGATTTCTAAAATAATACATTTTTTTTAAATTAAAAAATTATAATATCTAATTTAAAATTAGATTTTATCATGCCTGGTGTAATCTGGTTATATTTTACATGTTATAATCATTTTGTAATACCGTGGTACTCAAAATAATCCATAAGTGCAATGAATAGGTATTTGAGATAATCCGAAAGAACTTACCAACGTTATAATCACATTAATTACGTCAAGTATTTTTACCCGTGGGATTTGTGTAAAATATAATAAGTTTCCGGATTTCCAATTGGTAATTGGTATGTAGATATCATGAGAAAAAAAATTTAATAAGTTATTGACGATGCAAATTAATCATAACATTTCGGACCAATTCATAAGAAAAAAATTATTATTTATACAATAATGTTAAAGGAAAACAATTTAATTATCTACAACTTTTTTTATCTAGCTAAGTGTAATTTATAGTTATATTCACCATAATATTATATAAAATGACACAAACATTTAACATACTAAGAAAAAGTTCAATTAATTATTTTAAAAAAATGTACTACGCCATTGAATTAATAAAATACACTAATTATACTTAATTTAGTTATACTTAGTTACTAAGTTTCCTACAATTAATGCGTATAGCATTTTTTAAATGATGTATTTGAACCCGGTAAATGATAAATAAAAGGTAAATACCGAAACATTATAATATAGTACAAATGGAATACAATAAAATAAAATAAATACAATTTCATGGATCAACAGTTTTAAGTAAAATATGGATACATCTTTAATAATATAATTAACAGTATTTTTATACAACTTGACTTTTTTCAATAATTGATTGAGTATTCAAATACTACCAACTAAATTTATTATAATTAATTATCATATTAAATTGTTTTACATTTAATATTTATTTTGATAAAAAAAAAAAAACACGTGATCAGGATTAAGTTATAATTATTTTTATTTACGTTTTTTTTTTATATTTGACTTAAATAATTAATCGAATTTATTCGTAAAATTTAATGATTTTTTTTTTCTTATTTTGATTTGCTTTTATTATTATTTTCATTACCCCATTATTATTATTCACATTAAACATATCAAACAATACTATATGTAATGACGTCTGAGTTCATAACATTCTGAAATGTTGACTTTTAATGTATAAAATTGAACGACATATCAATGTCATATAATATAAATTATTTGTTTTATAATTTTTGACTTTCCAAACACTAATTTCACCTGTGTCAATAAATCGAAGGGTTCATACACAAAAAAAATCGTATATATATTGCATACACCTTAAATAATCTAATAATTCAGTACATCACAAATACTTTGATCAGATCAGTTGTGGAAAAGCATCAAAAAATGGCTTTCAAGGAAATTGTTCTGTTCTCCAGCTTCGTGGTATGTATTCCAAAATAAAAAATAACCTTTTTTAAAAAGTTTTTAATAACAATTTCGTTTCATGCGAAAATCCATTAACACATCTTTATTTATAATTACTATACTCCGAAGTGAATATATTTACAATATTTTACGCAGTGTCATTATTCTAAAGTATACACCTAAACCGTTAAAAAAACTTAACTGTTTGAAATTAAATTGCAATTTCTAGATTCTAAACATCTTGTGACTTTTGAACAAACACTTTTGATATTTTTGTTCTATTTAGGTATAATTATTTTTTTAATAATACATTTTAAATTATATTACATATTTGAATGCATGCTATATTTTAACCAAATATGAAATATTACCTACTTTTTTCAAACCTAAACATGGCTATTCAATACTTGATTTTCGATTTTAAAGAATCGCCCAACTATTTAGTGTCGGTATATATTATGATAAATATTGCATTATTATTATAAAGTAAATTATCAAACAGACGTAGACTAAAAATTAATACTTCAATTATTTCTATCATTATTTCATAGAAATTATACATTTTTACTTAAACAGTTATATCATATAATGCGTTGACTATAGTAAATAATATAAAATTAATACTTCTAGTTTATAGTGTATGCTAACTTTATGACGTTTTAACAATGTATCATATTAATGTTTTATCTTGCGATTCTACCATATTATATTCATAATATGTGTGCATAAATAATAAATATAGCCCCCAGACATATACATTTATAAAGTAAAAGTTATACATAAAAGTCTGATTTCAGACATGTTTTGAAAATTAAAAATTAAAACGAAAAAGTGATCGACCAATAATAATAATAAACTTTGAGTTTTTACAAGACAACTAAAAAAATACATTTATTTAATTTAAATGATTCTTTTGGAAATGATTATGCTTTGGAAGTATTTGAATGTTGGAAATTAAAGTTATTATTCGATAAAAAAAAAAACAACGTTGTTCACTTTTGTCGCCATTGTCGTTAAACAACGAGTTATTTATTTTCAATTACTGAATTTAAAATTGGTAAAAGAATAAAATCATATTCCTTCAAATTTTATAATATTATGTTCTAACGAAATATATACATATATATATATATATATATATATATACATTTTATGTCGTAAAAGGACAAATATATTACGGGACATAACAATATTTTCGTATGATTGGAAACGATTCGTATGAAAATATGCAGATTTTTTGTACGTGATCGACAGAGAGAGAGAGAGAAAAAAACACAACATATTAGCCGGCCATACACGAGCGGATTTTATGACGGATTTGGTCCTTGAAGGATCAAGCCCGCTGGTAAATCCGCTTGTGTGTGGTGATCAACGGATGGAATCCTTTTGGTACAAAAATCCGTTGGAATAGGTCCTACGGATCAAATCTTTTTTCGGCCACTAATGATAAGACCGGATCCTATAAAAAATATGTAGTATTGATAATGGGGTCTCACGTTTTTTGATTTAGTAGTTGAAAAGGGTGAAAACCAAAATTGTACGTATAAATTGTAAAATAACAAATACAGTTGTCATAGAACAACGCAACTTTTACATATAGCATGAAATATACACATATTTCATACCTAAATTTTGGGCCTAAATTTTTGAGCAAAACTACATAAGTTAGTAAAAAAAAAAAAAAAGGGTGTCCCGTAAACTAGGAATATACCAAAAGAAGAAAGAAAAAAAGTTTCTAAAGATTAAAATAATATTTCGAATAGAACCGAAGTAAAACCGGACAACGCTAGGTAATTCAGCTACCTTTAAATAAATTGTATTTTAAAATTACAGTAAATATGACTTACCTAATAAATTATGAAAATTTGATGCTGACATTCTGAAATAATTTTTCAAATCATTCGGTTCGTTGGTACTTAATTCGCAGGGTAGTGTCATATGGCCATATATATTTCTGTTGGCAATCCATTTTTTCACCCACATAGACCTATTTTTTCGCGCCTCAAAACATAATTATATACAGCGACGATATATTTTTTGGACATACTTTTCCTATACTTATTCGTCGTAAAACAAAATTCGCTTGAAAAAAGTTAGTTGTACATGATTATATATTCGTTATATAGATAGTGATTACACTATTGGAAATCCGTGGTCTTTTAAGACGTGCTAAAAGATCAGCGAGGATCTATTCCTACGGATCAAATCCTTTGAAAATAACGGAAATTCGACTGCATACACGAACGGACCCAGTCCTTCGGAAAGATCCGATCCGTTTATGTGAAAGGGGATTTTTATTTTTACGTTAGTTTTCGCCTACGGACCTACGGACTTAATCCGTCGGACTAAATCCGTCATAAAGTCCGGTCGTGTATATGGCCGGCCGGCTATTGTAATAATCATATATCGTAACACTTGCAGGCGTTGGCGGTGTTGGGCTGCGGCGAAGCGTTAACGGCCAACTCGCCGAATCTGTCCAAGCAGTTTAGCGACGTCAAGGGTACCATCGCCGAATTATTGGATGCCGTCTTGGACGTAGCGGCCGCATCGCAGAGGATCAAAGACGCGACGGAGGATTACGAGTATGGCCGAACCGACTACTCGCATGTGATCGAAGCACAGCAGTCGCTTTACGGAGCCAAGAACAAGCTGTTCAACGCACTGATGAAATACCTATACGAAGCGCAACAGTTGGAGTCCAGTGGCATGTACCCGTACGGTACTTCGTCCGTATTTCCACCGCACCAGCCGCTTTACCAAATTCCACAATACGCCACTACCGATTTCCAAAGCGAATCGCTAGACTTCAACTGAGCCGCGTGTACACGCGACACGTACAAATATTATATACTGTGACGTGCACTGTGCACACGCAATATTGAAATAGTACGTTTATAACGTTGTTTTCGATTTCCTTTTAATTTTATTGTATTTTTTATGTTTTTTTTTTTTTGTTTTTTCGTTTTTCAATCAAATGTATAACCGACTTCTACAGTAAAAACAAAATAATACAAACGATTCACAACGCTGTACACGATTTTTATATATTATATTCTGACCGAACCGATATACGTGCAGCCGCCCAACATCCCGTCCATTCTCGAATTCCACAAATGCCACCTCCACCAAACTCAAACAGTCGATCACTTCGTCCTTCCTCCTTTCCGCCACATCAAGTCTATCTCAACCCGCCCCGGCCTACTCAACGGCCACGACAAAAACCGTCCGCTCGATTTCTAAAATTCAAAAACCATAAACCTCAACCCCTCACCACCTCACCACCTCACAACTCCTGAAACATCCGACCCTCTGGAAGAAGCACAAGCTTGAGGCAGAGTACCCCACCCCCCACCACAAAGCAAGTCAAGTATACGCGCAGGGCCGGCCGTAGGTTTTTTTTGCCACGCCCTAGGCAAATCTAATTTACGCTACCCTATGCAATACCTAGTTGATTTTTTGGAGAGGAGGGGGTCGAATAAAATATAGACATTCATTTTTAACTATGAACCCTTGTTTTATTTAAAAATAATAATAAAATTAAAATAAATTTTGGCTATGAAATAGAACAAGTAATATTTTTGACCATCGTTATATACATTCATTATCGTTACCTATCATAGTTCAACAATATGTATTTAATTAAACATTAAAAATATATAATTACAAAATTAAAAATATATTAAATAAAATTCATTTTGCGAGCTATTTTATGGGCAAAATCAGTCAGTAAATTTTTAAACTCCAGATTTTCCGTTACTTCTTTTTCATACGGCATACGAAATGTGTAATACACAAACGAGTCTCTTGAACGGCAGACTCCGAACTAGCCATCGTCATCGTTATCGATGTTTTTCGCCCGTATTATGATTAAATAACACCCGTCTTCTTGGAAAAATATAATACACAATATTATATTATCAATATTCAATATTAATATTTCGATATCAATATTTAATATCGCAAACGATAATAATTGTTTTCAAAATACCAAATGAATAAAAATATTAATTTATAATACAATTTTCTTAAATTTATTTTATTGTGTTAGGTAAGTACTGCTTGTTTTTTTTATGGGGAGCCGCAGTCTCAAAGACTCCCCTGACGAGCCGCCACTGTGTATATTATTATTAGTAATTACTTATTACATATTTATTTTTGTATATTTTGAACAATGAACATACAATTCAGCATACCATATTATATTATAATAATTAAATCACTTTGGTTCATTCGAAATTTGCCGCCCCAACACTAGTGCCGCCCTAGGCGGCTGCCTATTTTGCTACCACATTGAGCCGGCCTTGGATACGTGCCTAAATCGGTTTTCCGCCCAGAATACTTGGCTACCTATCTATTCTTATCTAGTTATGTGCTTTCCGGTAACAAATTGTACATAGTTGGTACCCATTTGAAAGAGGAAATTTAAAATTTTTCCTCTAAGCTTTTTTTAACGCGCAAGGTAAAACTTCCAAGAAATTTCGTCAAATTCGCAATTACTTATTTTTTCCTAATTTCAAAAATAATGATTTAAAAATCTTGAAAATTTCACCGAACATGTGTAATTTATAAATTAAATCACGGTCATTAAATATTTTGTAATTTCGCAATTTTGGGCTATTTACAGACATATTATAGATTTTGTGATGTTTTTATGGCATAAAAGTAATTTAAGGTTAAATTAAAAGTAAGATCTAAACATTTTATACAAAATTGATTATGCATTACCTGCTAATTTATTTTATTTAAAGAATTTGAAAATTAAAAAAAAAAATGTTTGCAGTAATTTTTAATTTTAACTGATAACTGTTTTGGTTTTTTTTTTTAATACTAACCTTCGATATTCGAGAGATATTTTTGTCGCATATAATATTATATTAATATTTGATTGCATTATAATAAAATAATATGTATAATGTATATATATATATATATAAAAAAAGTGAAACACCGACAAAAAAAAAGTATAAAATTATGATAGCAAAAAACTTTAAATTTTTTACAAAACAGCTCAAAATATGCATTATTTTATATCACTAAAAAATACGTATAGAAACCGGGAATTTAGCATGCTCATGGAGTGGGCTTTTTTCGTGGAAACAGAATTTTAAATAGGTACTTTATTTTAAAAACCTAACCGAATCTAAGTATATTATTGCATTTAAATAATTGTGATATATATATATATATATATAAATATGATTTCCATTCAAAAAATATTATAAAAGTCTTTAGTAAATTAAGAAACAAAAAGTGAAAACTGAAATTTTACTACAAGTTATAAAACAACTAATTTACAAAAAGTACTCATACAACTATTCAAAGTTGTTACCAGTTATTTTATTTTAATTGGTAAATATTTCTAAGTATCATGTATAATGTATTTAAATATTATGATTTATTATAATTTCCCCATAATATTTGAATTATTATTTATAATAAAAATCATACGACATATAGTAGTTGTCCGTTAGGATAGAGCCTCGTCGAGTCAGCGGCGACCAGTTTCCAAGCCGCTACCTCACCATAGTCAAACCAATCTACGTTGGTATACAGAGCGCTAATATTTATTGACTATTGTCATGCACGTATATGGTATACCGACCGCGTGATTTTGGGTAACGCTGTATAATTCAAACCAAACGAGTTTTTTTCCCGTCGCTGAGGATTTTTCTGAACGTGGATGGTCTATAGTGTATATTATTTGAAAACATGTAATTTATTCAAATTGAAATAATTTGTTGGACTATACCAGTAAAATATTTATTGTAATTATTATTTATAAGCATTATTACGTATAAATCATGGTTTTTGAAAATAAACTGTGCGTGGCTTAGAACAGTGTAAATTTAAATACAAAATAAATGAATAATCTTCAAATACATCATAAATGTTGTAAAAAATGTACAATATATTTGTACTACTTTGGGTTCAAGTATAAAGTGTAAGTACTAAGTATAAAGAATAGTGTACAACTTTTAATTTAATTTTCTAGATTTATAATGGTTTTTAAAAGCTTACATAATTGTACGTTTACAATGATCATAGAATTATAGGTTGTTCCTTCACTGGTAAATTTCTGAGGATGACTTTGTTATTACGTAGTACGAGTTTAAGGATTACGGATATTCTTATCCGCCACACACAAATATTGATCTTTATAAACGAAACCATAATACCAATATAAATAATATGAAGATCAAATATTAGTATGTACCATGGTATTTTAAGTAACATGATTCAGATACCAGATCTCAGTATCTGGTCGTGGATGGTTATTCTAGTTTTGTTAAATTTGCATAGGTTTAAGTACCTATATATAATACCGGGACTTTGTACAAAATTAATAACTTGCTTATGAATACAAATAAACGTTTACAATTACTTTATAATATATAATATATAAGGTTAATAAACATTTAACTGGATTTTACTAACGAAATCTTTATACATTCATTGCGAATCGTATAATAATTATATCAACTCGTATTTACGCGATTTTTCAATAATTATGAATTACCGGATGCACTAAATATTAAATTTAAAAAAAAAAAAATCTATTTTAATATAATAATATAGTGGTAATTATTATAATGTATCATATTAAACATTTGTGTGCTAAAAATTCTTATAGGTATATTTAAATAACAATATAGGTGCTCAAAATTATTCGCAAAAGCAACGAATAGGAAATATCGGAGACATAACTACCCTTATCTCAGTAGGTAGTCGAGATAATCCATAAGAACTTATCGACGATGTCATAACATTAACTACTTACGCTAAGTATTTTAACCTGTAGGATTCTGTGTAAAATATTCTGGTACAATATATATATTAAATATTATTATTATAAATATTTATATATATAAATATATAAAAGATTCCTAAATCCTTAATTGGTAATTGATACGCAAAATACAATAATATATAAAAAAATTCAATATATTAATGAAGCAAATTAATCATAAAATTTTAACCCAGTTCATAAGAAAAATGCAATTTATAAAATTATGTAGGTACTTTTTTAAAATCGAAAAAAGTTTGATTATTTACAACTAGCTTACTCATCATGCTGTAATTTTGTGGTTATATTTTACAAGATGACATAATCAAATACCATACCAAAGGGAAAAAATTCGTTTTATTTAAACTTTTAATACAACATCAAATTAACAAATAAAATACGCTACTTCTACATTGATTTCTCTAAATTTAATGCGTAAAAACATTATTTAAATGTAGAAATTTGATAAATGTTCATGTCTAAATTTATAAAACCGATGGAATAAATTGTATTGGAGTTTAGTAAATGATGTATAATAAGATGAATACCTAATCAGTATTATGATACATATGTCGAACAATGAAATATAAAATATAATAACCTAATTATTCAAAATCTTGGATGCGTGTTTAATAAATTGAATACAATGTAAATTCACCTACAATTTTTTTTTTTTTTTTTTGAATAATCGATTAATATTTAAAAAAATTAACAAATGGATGCTATAAACAAACTTTTTTTATAATTTATTAACTTAAGTACTATAATATCTTCCAAAGCATTTTCTTTCGATTTGGACTCCTTGTAATGTAACTGATTTTTAGTGCAACATCTGTATTATTCAATATTATTTAATTAATTAATTAATTAATTAATTAGAATATTTCAAAGATATTTGTAATAGTCCAGGGGCGTGCTCACGAGGGGGTATGAGGGTGTCATATCCCCCAATAGATGTTTTAGGTTTTAAGCGGAGCGAGGAATCTAGTGGTTTTACAATGATGTTTATTTTTTTCTTCTGTGTATAAGTTGTCAACCAGAAGTCATAAACCAATCTGTACATGTAACTCAATTTTCTTGTAGAAAATGTCATCTAATTTGTACTATAAACACACTATTTTTCCCATTTTTGGGTGTTCTTGATAAATGCTGTATTTATATAATATATATTATATTTGTATAAAAACTACCGAAAATGATGTAAAAACCGCTAAAAACCGATTTCGTTCTTCTTCGTGTCGGTCAGCAGTGTCATATTCCCTTTTTAGTCTTTTTTGAGAACCTCGTAATTTGGTTCCCTGAAAATATAGCTACTCTTCTTTTGTCATTCTTATACTGTATCGAGTGTTGGTTGTCTTGCACCTCTCCATATTCACATTCTGCGGTCTCCCTATTTTCCACCACACAAGGTTATTCTTTGTTTTTGCAACTTTTACTCAGAGACCATTTAACTACGGTCAGCAATCGAGATTTATTTATATTACCACCGAAGCTTTGTTTAGAATCATTTTATGTAATGCAATACATTCACCAAGAGTATTTTATACAATAAGCAAAGTACTTCCACTCATACTGAAACCCGACGAGCGAAGTGGACTTTTTTTCCAAAGATTTTAACATAAATAAAATAATATTATTTTGTTTAATAATGTAAATAACAAAAATATTTAATATTATATTAATTTTACTACATTTCAAAGTATTATAATAAATTATAATTGTTTATGAATGAACGCAGAAAACAATACAGCATATTAATAACTGTTGGGTTGCATTGAATCCATAGTCAAATTTACACATATGACCTTTTTTTTATTTAGCGATTTATCAATTTTTTGGGAAAACGTCCCCCTATTTTAAAATGCTGAACACGTCACTGTTATAGTCAGTAACGATTTTTTTTTCTTTTTTGAGATATTTTAATTACTTAATTATAAAAAATTCCAATTTCAATGGAAAATGGTTTTAACTTCTTCTACTCATAAAGTATTTTGGATGAATAGGTGGAAAAATTCCAAAAATTGGTCGAACTTACTATTTTTGGATATTTACAATACGTTTACTTATAGATACATTTTCTAATTTTTGGATTTTCGTATAATACGCATTTTTAATGTATACTTTTAACCATATTATTTGCGTAGTAATAGATTGCACTATATGCAACGGTGTTTGAGATTATCAAATTTTAAAATGATGGAATTTATTGTATAAGCTTAATTTAAGTTATCAATGTCATAAAATATGATTTGTGTATTTACCATTGTTTCTGAGTCCTAAATACTAATTTTAGCTATGTCAACAAGTCCGAGAATTCAATCATAAAAAAAAGTCGTACATATATATATATATTTTATACACCTAAAATAATTAATTTATTCATTACATTACAAATATTCCGATCAGTTGTGAAACGCAACATAAAATGGCCTTAAAGAAAATGATTGTACTCTCCATACTCTTCAGCTGTAAGTATGTACAAAAAATTGTAAAAATATTTCAATTAAAATATCCAAAACTAAATACAATAAGTAGTATATAAAATTTTAAAAAGTATATCCTAATTTATAATTTACCTAATAATATGGCGGTTTAATAATAAATCATAATAATGTTTTATTGTGATGCCTAATATGTTATATCATATTCATAATATGTGTGCAAAAATAATAAATGCATCGCTGAGAAGTTGTTACACATTAATGTGGAAAAAATTATAAACGAATGTGTCATTTCAAAAAAGTGTCAAGATAGAAACACTAACAAGAAAAATGGATCCACTAATAATAATAAGTTTTAAACTTTGAGTATTTTATAAGACAGCTAAAAAAAAAATGCTTTTATATAATATAAAAGGATAATTTTTGAAATTATGATGCTCTTAAAGCATTTCAATATCTATAGTGTACAATGTATACAATGTAGTGGTAATACTCAGTAAAAATGTGTTATTTAACTTTGTTGTAGAAGAACTTTCTATTGATTACCAATTACTGAATCTGATAAATTGTTTATCAGAGTAAGTGATAAGTGTAAGTTGTTATAAATTCGGAAAAAAGTTATTATCTCTTATAGATACCTACAAGTAAAACTCATATTTGATCAAATATTATAATATTATGTTTCAACGTATTATTGTATATATATGGTTATATAAAAGTTACTATCCCCTCACTAATCCAGCAACATTTAACTAAAAAAAAAATTACACATAAATATAACAGTTATATGACACATTGATTGAAATATAAAATCTATATGTGTATTCAACTATTTTTTTAGTTTGCATTAATATTATTGTATTTTATTCGTATTCAAATCAAATATAATCGAATTCTATAAAAAATATTAATAATTATTAAAACAAATGATTTAAAATGCTGTGTGTCAATTATAATGTAGTTTTTATTCTTATTGTTGTAAATGTAATATTTATATATTTTTCCGAAAATTACTTTAGCCAATAATATATAATCATAATAATAATAATAATAATAAAATAATATAAAAGTAGGTACCTATAGAAAGCAAAAATATTTTTTCCTCTACATCTATACCAGAAAATTTGATATTTATTTGAATATTGTAGATAAAAGAAAACTCATCATATTGAAATCTTTTAGATAATTAAAATTCAGAAACGTATTGAATAATATTAATGTAATGCACGAAAAAATTTCACCCTACAGTATGTATAATGTATGTTATCTTATTATATACTTGTACATCTAAACGTATTTATGTATAAATATTAAAACATATATATGCATAAAATAGGATTAAAATTAAATGATAAAATTATTAAAACCATCTAAAAAATATATTACACATTTTTAAAATTAATAATACTCTTATAAAAATAAAAATAAATATATACCTATCATAAAAAATAGTAAAATATATAAGTAAAACTACTTATACCTATATTATAAAATAATAATATATAAAAAAGAAAATGTGCCTAGAGTATTTGAAAAGAGATTATTGGTAACAACTAGTTTTGACCATAAGTATAATCATTACACTTACTTTAACTATTTTCTCTTGTTTTTTATTATTCATTTAATAACCTAATGATGACTTATATCGATGAAACCATTTGTTACCTATAATCTTTTTTTCGAATACTCTAGGCACACTCTCTCTTTTAAATATTATTGTTCCATAATGTATGTTTATTTTCAAATATATTACATTCTCGTCCTGTAAAAAGAAATGTTTGATTATTTTTATGGGGGGGGGGGGTTTACTATAAATTTACCTCCGAAATTCGGTAGTACATTTTGACACACCTATTATACGTATATTATTATATTATGAGAACCTATTTATTTCTTTAGTAGACATGCTGGTAATCACTTCATTTCTTTCGTCTGAATAATTTCAAAATTTCTTTATACACAAAGAGATAATATCACATTTATACATTCAAACGTCGTTTCAAACACCTGGAATCCCTTTTTGTGCGCGATATCTGCAGTGTTTTCCAAGGCAATAAAACCAACGCACGCCGGATACACGACATATAACTGCAATATTATTATTATCTCGCACAATGCATTGTCGTATAATATACATCTCAATCTAATATACAATGACGGCATTATTGTTGGCAGCCAATTGACTTCTATATTGACAGCTGGGTCCTCATAGTGTACGGCTAAAGATATTTGCGTTTCAGATCTAACTGATGTACTCGGTTGTCACTGTATTTACATTTAATTATGCGAAACCCGAGAATACAACAATTGTGCGTCTGTACGAGTAACTAATATAGAGTTACTAACTATGGTCAGGGTCATGCCATAGCTCTATATCTCATCTATTGTTACATTCTTGTAAAAATTGTACTGCACATGAGTAAATTTTAAATGAAACATTCTCCTTTCTGATTTTCCGAAAACGGTAACATAAAACGTTAAAAATGATTAATAATCGAATTGCCTTGCTTTCTTTGCACTATTCATTGAAACACCAAGGATAATAACCGCACCGTAGTCGGTATATGAATATGAAAACTAATTTTTGTTATCACAAAATTATACATGCATGATTAGGGAGAAGAGAATGGTAATGGAGATGTTCTTAATGAAGGCGACCGGTCTATGATTATCTTTCGGGTAACAAATATAGGAAAATTAAATTGGCCAATCTACAATAAATATATATATATATATATATATAGAAGATTCTAGAATCTGGGGCCGAGCTGGTTGGTGAGTCTCAAAGAAGCGACTGAATGCTCACTTGCTGGTTGGCCATGGCTGTTTTTGCTTGTCTCTAAACAAGGTCATAATCGATTTTTATGAGTTAATGGCAATTTTAAAGTCTTTTAACCATAGTCGTGTTCAATTGGATTCGCATTTTCGAAGCTGCATAATTATACAAATACTAGAGTGGATAATCACGGTGTCAGAAAATAGATTTGTTCTCGTACTAGGAGAGGTAGTAGGCTATCATTGATGTAAAGTGTGAAGTGTATGGGCGATAGCAAGAGGCTTGTGGGACTTCAGTCACAATGTGGCACGTGGTTGACATAGAGTCTTCCGGGCGAACAAATTGTCGGCTACAACTCGTTTGCGCACATTTACCTTTTTTACGACTCGTTTGCGCAAAAAAACACAACTCGATTGCGCACACAGATTTTACCCACCAGTAACGAAATACCCTAAAAGGAGAACTCGTTTGCGCACACAGATTTTAGATAGGCTACCTATGGTTAGTGTTGGGTACTTCGATTTATATTTTATACATAATGTATATTTAAAATTGTTATTAACATAATATTAAATTTCAAAATGTATGTGTA